>JAVTVY010055004.1:0-29319 GCA_036873755.1 Hanleya hanleyi | reverse complement strand
ATATTCCATATAAAAGTATTAGCACTAAATTCAAAAAGACAATCATAGTATACATAAACATAGGCTAGTTTCCTGCAAGAGAGAAGCGGTCAACAGTTTTCAATGATGCCGACAAGACATCATGATGGTCCAAAAATATCAAATCCGTATCGCTGATCAGTATTCTTAATCCATAATAATCGTTGTAAAGTCGTCATCTAGAGAATGATGTATCTCAGTCATATGAGCACCATGAGGATCTTGAATTGCATGGGTTCATACGGCCCCTAGCCCCGGGTTAAGCGGAATTAGACACAAGTTACGAAACGTAACGCCATAGATCTTGCACGCTACGCTCGTATTTTGCTATCAGAATGCGATATGTATCGCCAAATTAGAAAAACTTTGAGTAGAGGCGCTTGGTGGAATAGCCCTGTTTTTTAAGTTTCTGCAACAATTTTTTGTGACGTTGATTAAAATCGTCACGAGATATGTATACGCCATATTGAAGAATCCCAATTAATGGCATGCGTTAATTTTGCTAGTAAATACGCAGATGAAAGGACATTTGTGGCTCATGTACTGTTCTGTGGACTTGTTTTCCCATGATAAGTCATTAAGATCTGTTAAGGATATTCCATTGAATGGGTCAAAAGGTCACGGCATCACTTTGAGACGAACATATTGAACGTGGCATGGTTAGGCATAACACATTTCATAATATTCCATTTTCTGAACTGCCTCGAATGTTTCAAATAAGGCAAAAAAGGCAGCATGGTGAAGGTAGCTTATGTTTTTAACGTAAGCACAGTCCATTATTTTTGTCGATATGTCACTGAATGTAATTTAAAGAAAGAATTAGTGTAAATATGTAGATAGCCTGTGTCCTGTAAGGGAAAATATATAACAAATAGTTGACCGGTTTATCCACAAGTATTTGGTAAAATAATTTCATCATATTCCTAGACGTCGTCCATCTCCAGAACAATGTAACTCATAACGGTTTGGAATTGATGTGCTGGGGTAAATTATGTAGTTCAGTTAGTACCGGTAGGTCTCCAACCCAATCTACAAAATAGGCGTTTAGTTTTGTTAGTTATGGCATCTGCATATAATAAATACGTGTGGACTATCTGTTAGCCATGTACCAGTATGTGGTATGATATTCTCGTATTTGCTTGACATGGTATCCTTTACATAATGTTCTGGATCTGGATTTCGGATTTTTTTTGACTGAAGTAAAACCGTAGAAAGGTTTTGGAGGTGGAACTTATGCTTTCCTGCTACATGTATATGGTCCCTCTGGGGAATTTGGTTTAATGTCACACTTAAGGTTATTTCACTCAGTTTGGTTGGTGAAGGAAGCCGGAGTACCCGGAGAGAACCACCGGAACGAGCTTGGGATTCTTTCATATATAAATTTAGTAAAATAGTGTGTTTTGGTGCATTTGGACGGAATATTTTGACTTTGAAGAACTTTTGTAGAGCAATATGTGTATACAGTTATAGAAAGATATCTCAAGTGAAAATCATTTTCCTCTCCCTATTGGGTTCGGGGGCTAATTACCGTAAGAAAACTTGTCACAATCTTGTAACTGGAAACAAAACATGAAAAAGATGTTCAAAATACACAAACGACTTTTCATGACATATGCCACATTTGGAATATCTGGTGACGTGGGGTGTAGATTACATATATCGAAAGAAATTTGTATAAAACGCATCAGTTGTGTTCGAATACATGTGAGGATTACACATCATATATATTTTATCAACAACTTCTGGTAAAGTTACTTCAAAATTCTATTATGTATCACTGCCCCCAAAACGAAACTCAGAAATGTGAATTCACAGAATATATGGGTGCCTGCAGATGATGGCTGGTTGATCATGTTAGCACACCCCAAAGGGAGGACAAAAGACCAAAAGATGATGTTCTGATGTTCACTGTCATTTTAAGACATGCTGTACCTTTTTGTACGATGGAGTGATTAAAATCGAAAACTAAACCTCTTTTGGGGGTTCTGTCGCTCGCCCATAGGAGCTCATTATAGAGATAATGTGTCGAAGTACCTCATACCTTCAGATTCCTCAAAATTCTCCTTAAAATAGTTACCGGTTACCAGTAAGGTAATCCCCCTCCCCCTTCATTATACAAGTTTTCTGTGAACAAACCGGTTGTTAAATACGGCAGTAAATCTCTATCGAGACATGTTCGAATGTCGTCTTGTGAAGCAAGTACCGTACTAGAGCAAATACTGTAAATGAATGAACACGTGGATTCATGTGAAGCAAGTAACATTCTAAAATAAACGCTATGATTGAATCCACTCGGGGATTCTTCGTATATCCCAAATTGCTAAGCCACGACTTTGTTAAATGGACACCGGAGTAAGCAAACCCATCTCTCATAAGTCCTCGCTCGATTGTCGACTGTTGTTGTCGAGCTCAGATCTTTTTGTTTAATATGTGGTAGCAGGGTTTAAATTCGTATTGTACAATTAAGAGTGTCAACAGAGTTGATTGATTCCAAGTGACGCAAAATAATTAATAATCTGGATAATCTAATCTTACCTCTCAACAAAATACCACAGGGCGCGTTTCAGAAAACCCATGTGGGCGGAACATCATTTCATCCGTTCAGACACAGGTGTTTGGCAAGTTAATTAGCTGGGGGGTATCGTCAACAATAGATCCGACTATTGTTGACGATACCCCCCCAGCTAATTAACTTGCCAAACACCTGTGCGTTCAGGCAGCGTTTGGGAACAACTGAGCAACGTAGTAACTTGAAGTACCGGCATATCAGAATACGCATGATGTTCGACGGGGAAAGGAAGGACAACAAGAAAATAGAACGACCACAATGTGGTTGCTAAGGTTTTAGCCATCAGCCCGAATGAGCTCAGTGGAATTGTCACCTCATCTGTGTGTTTGGCTGTCCGTCTGTTCGTACCCTTTTGTTAACACTCCAAGTCATAGAAACTACTGAAGCCAGGCCGCCGACGTCCACCATAGCATGCAATGAGTAGATGAGCCTTCTTTCTTTCATTGGTCAGGACCTCGTCTGTCTGTCAGTCTGTCAGTCCGTTTTTCTTTTTGTCTCTCTCATAGTTTCAATACCATCTTCTTCCTATATCATGATTTAATTCCGCCCATGTTTTGAACAGCTTTCTTTTAGTAAGTTAATTAAGTACAATGTTTATAGCATTATTCATATAATGATTTCCCTGCATTCAAAAATAATTCCGTCCGATTCTACTTTCAAAATTTCCATGGAATATTGCCAGGGTTTCCCCCTGATAAACAAAAATCTATACCAAATTATATTATTTTGAATGTCACTCAAAATCAAGGTAATATAACCGCGTAGTCGAACTAAGCCATTTTTCTATATATACACGCAAAATTCATTGATACGAATTGTTCGTTTTCCGTGTTGTTGATGTTGTTGTTTTTCTCGCCCAAAAGTTGGTGTTCGGTTGTTCTCAGACGAACGTTGATGTTCATGTTTATGTCAACTCAGCAGCAACAGCAGCAATCACGTCTTTCCCAACGTTAATATGCTTTCGTCAACTCATACCCCCAATTACATAATATGTTGTCGACTAGTAAGAGCTGAGGGGTATTTCCACCTCTGGTGCCTCTTTTTTTATGTTCGATAGTTTTTTTGAAAGAAAAAATGGCTTTTCATTCGCGTCTACGTTCACAGGAATTAACGTTGATTAATGATATCTACACTGAATATCTACACTGTACAGGTATATTGTCATCTAAAGCTAAAGAAGATGGAAATCTTTCGGAGATTCCCGTGGCGTCCAGACATCGTGATTTCTTTTATCATCTAATCTGTACCACCCATCTGCATTCTTTTCTCTAAACTTACGATTTTATTAGTATTGTGTCTCCGTCGCTCTTTGAGTGTGATTGTTTATATGAAGATGACGGAGATATTTTCATGATGTCCATATGCAGACACGATCAAAACGGATATACACTGTTGTCTCAGTTTAAGACCCACAAAATCTAACAAGCGTTAGATTGCCACTTTACCTCTTCCACCGTTCAATTTAGATTCTACGGGGTGAAGTTGTGTTGTGGCCACACTGTTAAATAAAGCAGAAATTTACCATGCGCTTGCTAGTTAAATGAACAGGTCTCCTCACTTAAGCGATCACGGGAGATCATTCTCTAGGCCTAGCACTGAAATCTATCGCTCATTTGCAATGTTTTCTTTAACCCTACCTGGCCTGGGGGCAGGGGGGGGGGGCGGAAAGTGCTCCCCCTAGTGAACTTTTCTCTGCTGCTCCGAAACGACAAAACCGAGGAGGCTGAAACTTGGTGACTTTTAAGCTTATCTTATTGGGGTCATTTTGAGCCTATTTTCATATACCCCCGGGCAGAGGATCATGGGTAAATTCAAAATGGCGGCCATGTGATATCCGCGAAAGTCGTGTTTTTCAATCTTTTCGCTCCATTTCTTCACATTTTCCTTGCCTTAAAGGCCTTGAAAGTATTTTATTTATGCAAAACTAATTATTCTATATTTTATTTGATTTTTTTCGAGAGAAACCCCCAGGCTGCGATACACCCCAAATCGCCCAGGCCAGATAGGGTTAAACTTGTTTGCTGGGTCACACATGCCAGTATAATATCTCTTATCAATCTCATAGTAGATGACCATGTCACATTGAGTTGTTCCCTTAGCTAGAGTGAATGTCATTTACAGTTTCTTCTTCTCAAGATTTTCATGTCACATACGGTACTTTGATTTCGTTCAAATTTTTCCTTTTTTGGATAGGCCAAGCCATATTGAGTAGCCCCCTTGGGCAGATACGTTCTCATTTCCGAAGATTCATGTCAGATACGCCAGTTTGCTTTACCTTCGATTTGCATTTTTTGAATATTTGCCAGATAGATTTGTTCATTCTACCTCTCTTATTTTACCCTGCGAAGCATATGCCGCAGTGACTTGTCCCCCTTACATTGATGTCAGCTGTTATATTCTCTCCTTTGAGTCAGACAAGCTATATTAAGTAATCCCCCTTGGGTAGATAAAATTCCATTCTCAAATATTCACGGTTTGAATGCTTAGTCATGTCAGATACGCAGTTTGGTATGTCGGTCCCATTTTGCTTCGACACAGACATGTCATATTGAGTCGTCCCCATTGGGTAGATATTTCTCATTTCCCACGATTCATTATTGAATTTTTAGTCATTATTACAAGCGTCTAGTCCGTCATTCATAATCCAGCAGTCGTCCATTCGAGAATATCCGCGTCCATAATCCAAAGACCTATTCCATATTTCATATAACAGTATTAGCACCAAATTGAAAAAGACAATCATAGTATACATAAACATAGGCTTGTTTCCTGCAAGAGAGAAGCAGTCAACAGTTTTCAATGATGCCGGCAAGACATCATGATGTTCCAAAAATATCAAATTCGTATCGCTGATCAGTATTCTTAATCCATAATATGCGTTGTAAAGTCGTCATCTAAAGAAAGATGTATCTCAGTCACGCTTTGATTGTGACTTCATATGAGCACCATGAGGATCTTGAAATACATGGGTTCATACGGCCCCTAGCGCCGGGTTAAGCGGAATTAGACACAAGTTACGAAACGTAGCGCCATAGATCTTGCACGCTACGTTCGTATTTTGCTATCAGCATGCGATATGTATCGCCAAATTTGAGAAACTTTGAGTGGAGGCAAATCATGTCAGATATGCCAGGTCGATGTCCCTTCCATTTTCCAGTTCATTCCACCTCTCTTATTTCATCCGGCGAAGAATACGACACAGCTAATTGTCCCACTTACGTCGATATCATCTGTAATACTCTCTCCTTTGAAATTTTTCAGCCAGTTTGGTATTTCGCTCCCATTTTCCTTCAGCCGAACACACGCTATATTGAGTAGTTCCCCTTGGGTAGATAGAAAATAATTTCCCTCGTTGAGTTTTCCCTCTTAGGTAGAACTTTCTCTCCTTATATTTTTAGTCATGTCAGATACCCCAGTTTGATATTTCTCTCCATTTTAAATTCGAGACTGACGAGCCATAATGAGTAGGCCCCCCCTTGGGATAAAACTAAACACCATACGCATGCATTTGTTTCAACTAGAACAAATTAAGTGAATGACGTGCGCCTAATAATTCAAAAGCGAGCAAAAGTTAAAAGGAGAGAAAATTAGAAACAATATTCCATCTAACTTGAAGAGGGACAACTCATGTAGAGGGAAAACGGAGGACAATCAAACTGGCATATCTGGCATGAAGAAAATTCTAGAGTGAATCTTCGAAAATTACAATCTACATGTACCTACCAAAGCGGGACTACTCAATTTTCCATTTTCCATTATTGGAATACCCGGTAAATTGATATGTCAGATAGGTCAGTCTGGTTTTCTCCTATTTACTCTGTGAAGGATACGCCACATTAGGCAGATGGACTGTTATTTCTAAATTTCTCTCTTTATATATTTAGTCATGTCAGATACCCAGTTTGGTATTTCTCTCCCATTGTGCCTCGCGACAGAAAAAGCCATAGCCCCCCTTGGGTAAATAGAATATTGTTACCCAAGATTCACTATTGAATGTTTAGTCATGTCAGATTTTTTCCTCCCGTTTTCGTTCTTTTGAATACCCGTTATATTGATATATCAAATAGGTCGATAGAAGTGCTCCCCTATTTGACTATGCTAAGGATATGCCACATTGGGTTGTCCTCCTTAGGAAGATGAAAAGTCGTTTCTAATTTTCTGCCCTGTTACTTTTTGGTCATGGTAAATATGGCAGTTGAATTTTTCTCTTCGGTTCCATTTTGCTTCGAAATCGACAAGTATTGAGTAATCCTTCTTGGGAAGACAGATTGTCATTTCCTAAGATAGTCATGCCAGATATGGCAGTTTGCTTATTCGCCAGTTTTATTTCCCTTCTATTTTCCGTCTTTTGAATATTTGTATATGTTCGATTGGTCAGTTCGTTCTTCCTATCCTGTTTTATCCTGAGAATCATAGACCACAGTGAGTTGTCCCTATTACATAGATGTTCTCTGTAATATTCTCTGCTAGGAAATTTCATATATTGGTATATCGCTGTCATTTTCGTTCGATACTGGCAATCCATATTGAGTAGTCCCCCTTGGATAGATAAAATCTTGTTTCCGAAAATTCACTTTTGAAGTTTTAGACTTGTTCGATACGCTATGCATTTTGATATAATTCATTTTTTTTATATTCTGATATGTCAGATATAAATCGGTTCGTTCTACCACTACTATTTCAGTCTGCGAGGCATACATGCCAATGCATTTCTACCCATACGTAGATGTCATCTGTAATATTTTCTGCTTTGAAATTTTTAGTCATGTCAGATACGCCAGTTTGATATTTCGCACAATTTTCCATCGAGACTGATAAGCCATTAGGAGTATTCCCCTCAAAGGTATATCAAATGTCATTTCCGCCGATTCACTGTTGAATTTTTGTCATGTCTGATACGCCAGTTTGCTTTTCCTTCCATTGTGTGTCTTTTGAATATTTTCAAATAGGTCAGTTGATTCTACCTCTCCTATTTTACCATGTGAAGCGTACGCCACAGTGATTTATTCCCCTTACGTAGATGTTATCTGTTATACGCCATTTTGTTATTCGAAATTTCTTTTTTTGCATATTCTGATATGTCCGATGTAGGTAAGCTCTATCTACCTCTCCTATTTAATCCGGTAAGGCATATGCAACAGTGAATGGTCTCTCATACGTAGATGTCGGATATGCCAGTTTGATAGTTCGCTCCCATTTTCGTTCAACAGACAAGCTATATTGAATAGTTCCCGTAGATAGAAAATAATTTCCCAAGATTCGGTCTGGCATTTTAATCATGTCGGATATGCCAGTTCGTTTTCCATTTTCCCTTTCTTGAATACCCGTTAAAATTGACAGATAGCTGGTTTTCTACTCCTATTTACTCTGTGAAGGATCCGCAATCCTGAGATGACCCTCCATAGGTAGATGGAATGTCATTTCTAATTTTCTCTCCTTACATTTTTAGTCATGTGACATACACCAGTTTAGTTTCTCTCCCATATTGCTTCGAGGCAGATGAGCCATATTGACTAGTCCTCTTTTGGTAAAAACAAACTATTCACTTTTACACATGCACTTGTTTGACGTAGAAAAACTATAACTGAGTGGCAAGTACATAATAATTCAAAGACGAGAAAATTGGTCAAGGCAAAACTGGAGAGAAACACCAAATTGCCACAACTGACATGACTACCTTTGGAAATGACAAGCTATATACCCAAGAAAGATTTACTCAATATGGCTTGTCGCTCTCGAAGCAAAATGAAAGAGAAAAAGCAAAGTGGCGTTTTTGCCATGAGCAAACAGTAATAGAATGAACATTAGAATGACATTCCATCTACATAAAGGGGACAACCCAATGCGGCATACACTTCACAGAGTAAAATAGGAGAGAAAAACACCGAGCTTTATGACATATCGAAATACCAGTATACAAAGGGGAGGCAACAAGAGACAGGCACAAATTGGCATATCTGACATGACTAAATATTGGAGAATGAATCTTGAGAAATTGCATTGTATTTACCCAAGGGAGACTACTCAGTATGGCTTGTCTGTCTCGAAGCAAAATGGAAGAGAAATTCCAAACTGATATTATTAAAAATTCAAAGGAGAGCATATTAGAAACGACATTCCGTCTAGCGTAAATGGGGACAAATCACTGTGGAGGGAAAAATGAGAGGAGAATCTAACTGGCGTATCTGACACGAAAAAAAAAAAAATTCAAGAGTAAATTTTGGGAAATTACATTCTATCAGTATCTACCCAAGAGGGCTACTCGATGTGACCTGTCAGTACTCGATGTGACCTGTCAGTACTCGATGTGACCTGTCAGTACTCGATGTGACCTGTCAGTCTCGAAGCAAAATGTGAGGGAAATGCATGTTGGTAAAGTTAGCAACGGATTCAGATTCGATTCATATTCGAATCATGCGTGAATATGTGGCCGTGCATTCGCGAATGCACGGCCACATATTCACAGATGTCCAATTCCAGTTTTGAATAGGCGGCCTTGGATTCGCGAATCCACGGCCGTCGATTCGTCAGATTTTCCGAAGTCTTGAGTGTATATACTTATAAGCTGCATTGCATGCAAGAATATACTGCCGCTTGTTCACAAACAATTTCCCGCGTATTCGCATATTCGCATGTATTCACAGACATTTATATAAATCGAATATATAGTTATATATAATTTTAATTTGAATATATCGAAAAAGGTCGAACAACTATATATATGACACTGATAGGATTGTGCGGAGACGATTGAAACCGCCCAAAATTAACGCTGTACATGTTACGTGCCATGAAAAGTTAAGCAGACTATGAAGAGGATAAAAGCAAGTTTATTTTGTCAAAAGCTTGATGAACATACCCCGAATGGAAAACAAGATAAGTCGAAATGTTTACTAATCTACGTATTATGTAGACGCATCCCGGTGTCACGCTGAAAAATGATTAACTCTACCAGGTCGGGGGGGGGGGAGATCGAGGCATTATGACCCCCTACCAAACTTTCCATAGTAACTCCAAGACGACAAATAAGTAAGAGATTACACTCCATGAATTATAGCATATCAAATTGTGGCCATCTTAAGCTTCTTTACAAACCCTTGCCATCAAAGCATCAAATAACAAAGAGTAAATTCAAAACGGCGACCATGAGGGAGTACCCAAAAGTATTTTCGTATTTTTTCTTCAAAATATTTGCTTTTCTATACAGAAAAGCGTCCAAAACAATCCTATTTCGCATCAGATAATTATTTCCTGAATCAGTGTGTAGTTTTATTCAGAGAAATTAGTATAAATAAAAAAATAATCGAGCAAAAAAAAAGCAGTTTTTAACATGGCGTGACTGTGACGTCATATGTTTGGAATATGACGTCACCATGGCATCATCAAATCGGCCGTCTTGTATTTTTTTTGTATTTTATGATAGAGATTGAATCCAAAATATATTGTAGAAAGATTCAGAATCCCAACTCAATAAGGAAAGGGTGTGGGGGTGGCGTGCCTGGGCAGATCTGGGAAGTATCCAAATAGTCCAGGCATGGTAGGGTAAAATTAAACAAGTATGCCCCATTTAACACTATAGAGACATCCTCTTTCCAAACCAAATTTCATTCTAATAAAAAAAAACTGGTTAGCATGCACTCTGGTAATACAATTCACGAACGGTCACGTAATGTGAACGGTCTGATAAGCCTGGTGCCAACGGACAGGTTAAACTTGAACCACTGTGCTAATGTGAACATATAATCGACCACCTATGCCTGACTCAACGTTAATTTTAATATGCAGGACAATGACATAGGTTAAACAAAATATTGCAAAATTAATTAATTACGGACATTGTGGACGGCCTACAGGACAATGACATAGGTTAAACAAAATATTGCAAAATTAATTAATTACGGACATTGTGGACGGCCCCCGAAAAGATGTGCCACCCTGGCAACGCATTGATTCGAACTACAGTTCTACTGCGAACAAATAATCGACCACTTATGCCTGGCCGAAAGAAAATTTTACTATACAGATCCGACTGTAGATAACATAGGCTAACAAAAATATTTTAAAGTTTATTAATTAAGGACATTGCGGACGGCCCCTGAAACGTTGAGCCAACCTGGGGATGGATTAGTTCGAAGTGCAGTGCTACTGTGAACATACAAACGACCAACTTTGCCTGGCTCAAAGTAAATTTTAATATAAAAACCCGTCTAAAAATGGCTGAGGTAAAGCAAAATATTTTAAAGCTTATTAGTTAAGGACATTATGGTCGGCCCCAGAAACGTTGAGCCACCCTGGGGATGGATTAGTTCGAAGTGCAGTGCTACTGTGAATATATAAACGACCACCTTTGCCTGGCTCAAAGCTAATTTTACTGTACAAACCCGTCTAAAACTGACTGAGGTAAAACAAAATAGTTTAAAGCTTATTAATTAAGGACATTGTGGACGGCCCCTGAAACGTTGAGCCACTCTGGGGATGCATACGTTCGAAGTGCAGTGCTACTGTGAACATATAAACGACCACCTTTGTCTGGCTCAAAGTTAATTTCACTGTACAAACCCGTCTAAAAATGATTGAGGTAAAACAAAATATTTTAAAGCCTATTAATTAAGGACATTATGGACGGCCCCTGAAACGTTGAGCCACCCTGGGGATGGATTAGTTCGAAGTGCAGTGCTACTGTGAAAATATAAACGACCATCTTTGCCTGGCTCAAAGTTAATTTTACTATACAAACCCGTCTAAAAATGATGGAGATTAAACCAAATGTTTTAAAGCTTATTAATTAAGGACATTGTGGACGGCCCCTGAAACGTTGAGCCATCCTGGGGATGGATTAGTTCGAAGTGCAGTGCTACTGTGAACATATAAACGACCACCTTGGCCTGGCTCAAAGTTAATTTTACTGTACAAACCCGTCTAAAAATGACTGAGGTAAAACAAAATATTTAAAGCTGATTAATTAAGGGCATTGTAGACGGCCCCAGAAACGTTGAGCCACCATGGGTATGCATAAGTTGGAGGTGCGGTGCCAATGTTAACATATAAGCGACCACCTTTGCCTGGCTCAAAGTTAATTTTACTATAAAAACCCGTCTAAAAATGACTAAGGTAAAAAAAATACTTTAAAGCTTATTAATTAAGGACATTGTGGACGGCCCCTGAAAGGTTGAGCCATCCTGGGGATGGTTTAGTTCGAAGTGCAGTGCTACTGTGAACATATAAATGACCACCTTTGCCTAGCTGAAAGTTAATTTTACTATACAAACCCGTCTAAAAATGACTGAGATAAAACAAAATATTTTAAAGTTTATTAACTACGGACAGTGCGGACGGCCCCTGAAATGTTGAGCCACCTTTGGAATTGATTAGCTCGAAGTGCAGTGCTACTGTGAATATATAAACGACCACCTTTGCCTGCCTCAAAGTTAATTTTACTATACAAACCCGTCTAAAAATGACAGAGGTAAAACAAAATATTTTAAAGCTTATTAATTAAGGACATTATGGACGGCCCCAGAAACGTTGAGCTACCCTGGATATGCATAAGTTGGAAGTGCAGTGCAAATGTGATCATATAAACGACCACCTTTGCCTGGCTCAAATTTAATTTTACTATACAAACCCGTGTAAAAATTATGGAGATAAAACCAAATGTTTTAAAGCTTATTAATTAAGGACATTGTGGACGGCCCCTGAAACGTTGAGCCACCCTGGGGATGAATTAGTTCGAAGTGCAGTGCTACTGTGAATATATAAACGATCATTTTTGCCTGGCTCAAAGCTAATTTTACTGTACAAACGCGTCTAAAAATGACAGGTAAAACAAGATATTTTAAAGCTTATTAATTAAGGACATTGTGGACGGCCCCTCAAACGTTGAGCCACACTGGGGATGGACTAGTTCGAAGTGCAGTGCTACTGTGAACATATAAACAACCACCTTTGCCTGGCACAAAGTTAATTTGACTATACAAACCTGTCTAAAAATGATGGAGATAAAACAAAATATTTTAAAGCTTATTAATTAAGGATATTGTGGACGGCCCCTAAAACGTTGAGCCACCCTGGGGATGGATTAGTCCGAAGTGCAATGCTACTGTGAACATATAAACGACCACCTTTGCCTGGCTCAAAGTTAATTTTACTGTACAAATCCGTCTAAAAATGACTGAGGCAAAACAAAATATTTTAGACCTTATTAATTAAGGACATTGTGGACGGCCCCTGAAACGTTGAGCTACCCTGGATATGCATAAGCTGGAAGTGCAGTGCAAATGTGATCATATAAACGACCACCTTTGCCTGGCTCAAAGTTAATTTTACTGTACAAACCCGTCTAAAAATTATGGAGATAAAACCAAATGTTTTAAAGCTTATTAATTAAGGACATTGTGGACGGCCCCTGAAACGTTGAGCCACCCCGGGGATGGATTAATTCGAAGTGCAGTGCTACTGTGAACATATAAACGACCACCTTTGGCTGGCTCAAATTTAATTTTACTATAAAAAAATGACTGAGGTAAAACAAAATATTTAAAGCTTGTTAATTAAGGACATTGTGGACGGCCCCAGAAACGTTGAGCCACCATGGGTATGCATAAGTTGGAGGTGCGGTGCCAATGTTAACATATAAACGACCACCTTTGCCTGGCTCAAAGTTAATTTTACTATAAAAAGCCGTCTAAAAATGACTAAGGTAAAACAGTATACTTTAAGGCTCATTAATTAAGGACATTATGGACCGCCCCTGAAACGTTGAGCCACCCTGGGGATGGATTAGTTCGAAGTGCAGTGCTACTGTGAACATATAAACGACCACCTTTGCCTGGCTCAAAGTTAATTTTACTATACAAACCCGTCTAAAAATGATGGAGATAAAACCAAATGTTTTAAAGCTTATTAATTAAGGACATTGTGGACGGCCCCTGAAACGTTGAGCCATCCTGGGGATGGATTAGTTCGAAGTGCAGTGCTACTGTGAACATATAAACGACCACCTCGGCCTGGCTCAAAGTTAATTTTACTGTACAAACCCGTCTAAAAATGACTGAGGTAAAACAAAATATTTAAAGCTTATTAATTAAGGACATTGTGGACGGCCCCAGAAACGTTGAGCCACCATGGGTATGCATAAGTTGGAGGTGCGGTGCCAATGTTAACATATAAACGACCACCTTTGCCTGGCTCAAAGTTAATTTTACTATAAAAACCCGTCTAAAAATGACTAGGGTAAAACAAAATACTTTAAAGCTTTGTTAATTGAGGACATTGTGGACGGCCCCTGAAAGGTTGAGCCACCCTGGGGATGGTTTAGTTCGAAGTGCAGTGCTACTGTGAACATATAAACGACCACCTTTGCCTAGCTCAAAGTTAATTTTACTATACAAACCCGTCTAAAAATGACTGAGATAAAACAAAATATTTTAAAGTTTATTAACTACGGGCAGTGCGGACGGCCCCTGAAACGTTGAGCCACCTTTGGAATTGATTATCTCGAAGTGCAGTGCTACTGTGAACATATAAACGACCACCTTTGGCTGGCTCAAAGTTAATTTTACTATACAAACCCGTCTAAAAATGACTGAGGTATAACAAAATATTTTAAAGCTTATTAATTAAGGACACTATGGACGGCCCCTGAAACGTTGAGCTACCTTGGATATCCATAAGTTGGAAGTGCAGTGCAAATGTGATCATATAAACGACCACCTATGCATGGCTCAAATTTAATTTTACTATACAAACCCGTGTAAAAATTATGGAGATAAAACCAAATGTTTTAAAGCTTATTAATTAAGGACATTGTGGACGGCCCCTGAAACGTTGAGCCACCCTGGGGATGGATTAGTTCGAAGTGCAGTGCTACTGTGAACATATAAACGACCAACTTTGCCTGGCTCAAAGTTAATTTTACTGTACAAACCCGTCTAAAAATGACTGAGGTAAAACAAGATATTTTAAAGCTTATTAATGAAGGACATTGTGGACGGCCCCTCAAACGTTGAGCTGCCCTTTGGATGGATTAGTTCGAAGTGCATTGTTACTGTGAATATAAAAACGACCACCTTTGCTTGGCTCAAAGTTAATTTTACAATACAAACCCGTCTAAAAATGATTGAGGCAAAACAAAATCTTTTAAAGCTTATTAATTATTGACATTGAGGACGGCCCCTGAAACGTTGAGCCATCCTGGGGATGGATTAGTTCGAAGTGCAGTGCTACTGTGAACAAATAAACGACCACCTCTGCCTGACTCAAAGTTAATTTTACTATACAAACCCGTCTAAAAATGATGGAGATAAAACTAAATGTTTTAAAGCTTATTACTTAAGGACATTGAGGACGGCCCCTGTAACGTCGAGCCATCCTGAGGATGGATTAGTTCGAAGTGCAGTGCTACTGTGAACATATAAACGACCACCTTTGCCTGGCTCAAACTTAATTTTACTACACAAACCCGTCTAAAAATGACTGAGGTAAAACAAAAGATTTTAAAGTTTATTAATTAAGGACATTATGGACGGCCCCTGAAACGTTGAGCCACCCTGAGGATGGACTAGTTCGAAGTGCAGTGTTACTCTGAACATATAAACAACCCCCTTTGCCTGGCACAAAGTAAAACTTACTATACAAACCTGTCTGAAAATGATGGAGATAAAACAAAATATTTTAAAGCTTATTAATTAAGGATATCGTGGACGCCTCCTTAAACGTTGAGCCACCCTGGGGATGGTTTAGTTCGAAGTACAGTGCTACTGTGAACATATAAACGACCGCCTTTGCCTGGCTCAAAGTTAATTTTACTGTACAAATCCGTTTAAAAATGACTGAGGCAAAACAAAATATTTTAGACCTTATTAATTAAGGATATTGTGGACGGCCCCTGAAACGTTGAGCTACCCTGGATATGCATAAGTTGGAAGTGCAGTGCAAATGTGATCATATAAACGACCACCTTTGGCTGGCTCAAAGTTAATTTTACTATACAAACCCGTCTAAAAATTATGGAGATAAAACCAAATGTTTTAAAGCTTATTAATTAAGGACATTGTGGACGACCCCTGAAACGTTGAGCCACCCTGGGGATGGATTAGTTCGAAGTGCAGTGCTACTGTGAATATATAAACGACCACCTTTGCCTGGCTCAAAGCTAATTTTACTGTACAAACCCGTCTAAAAATGACTGAGGTAAAACAAAATATTTTTAAGCTTATTAATTAAGGACATTGAGGACGGCCCCTGAAACGTTGAGCCACACTGGGGATGGATTAGTTCGAAGTGCATTGCTACTGTGAACATAAAAACGACCACCTTTGCTTGGCTCAAAGTTAATTTTACAATACAAACCCGTCTAAAAATGATTGAGGTAAAACAAAATATTTTAAAGCTTATTAATTAAGGACATTATGGACGGCCCCTGAAACGTTGAGCCACCCTGGGGATGGATTAGTTCTAAGTGCAGTGCTACTGTGAACATATAAACGACCACCTTTGCCTGGCTCAAAGTAAATTTTACTGTACAAACCAGTCTAAAAATGATGGAGATAAAACCAAATGTTTTAAAGCTTATTAATTAAGGACATTGTGGACGGCCCCTCAAACGTTGAGCCACCCTGGGGATGGATTAGTTCGAACTGCAGTGCTACTGTAAACATATAAACGACCACCTGTGCCTGGCTCAAAGTTAATTTTACTGTACAAACCAGTCTAAAAATGCATGAGGTAAAACAAAATATTTTAAAGCTTATTAATTAAGGACATTGTGGACGGGCCCTGAAACGTTCAGCCACCATGGGGATGGATTAGTTCGAAGTGCAGTGCTACTGTGAACATATAAACGACCAAGTTTGCCTGGCTCAAAGTTAATTTCACTGTACAAACCCGTCTAAAAATGACTGAGGTAAAACAAGATATTTTAAAGCTTATTAATTAAGGACATTGTGGACGGCCCCTCAAACGTTGAGCTACCCTTTGGATGGATTAGTTCGATGTGCATTGTTACTGTGAATATAAAAACGACCACCTTTGCTTGGCTCAAAGTTAATTTTACAATACAAACCCGTCTAAAAATGATTGAGCCAAAACAAAATATTTTAAAGCTTATTAATTATAGACATTGAGGACGGCCCCTGAAACGTTGAGCCATCCTGGGGATGGATTAGTTCGAAGTGCAGTGCTACTGTGAACATATAAACGACCACCTTTGCCTGGCTCAAACTTAATTTTACTACACAAACCCGTCTAAAAATGACTGAGGTAAACCAAAAGATTTTAAAGTTTATTAATTAAGGACATTATGGACGGCCCCTGAAACGTTGAGCCACCCTGGGGATGGACTAGTTCGAAGTGCAGTGTTACTCTGAACATATAAACAACCCCCTTTGCCTGGCACAAAGTAAATTTTACTATACAAACCTGTCTGAAAATGATGGAGATAAAACAAAATATTTTAAAGCTTATTAATTAAGGATATCGTGGACGCCTCCTTAAACGTTGAGCCACCCTGGGGATGGTTTAGTTCGAAGTACAATGCTACTGTGAACATATAAACGACCGCCTTTGCCTGGCTCAAAGTTAATTTTACTGTACAAATCCGTTTAAAAATGACTGAGGCAAAACAAAATATTTTAGACCTTATTAATTAAGGACATTGTGGACGGCCCCTGAAACGTTGAGCTACCCTGGATATGCATAAGTTGGAAGTGCAGTGCCAATGTGATCATATAAACGACCACCTTTGGCTGGCTCAAAGTTAATTTTACTATGCAAACCCGTCTAAAAATTATGGAGATAAACCAAATGTTTTAAAGCTTATTAATTAAGGACATTGTGGACGACCCCTGAAACGTTGAGCCACCCTGGGGATGGATTAGTTCGAAGTGCAGTGCTACTGTGAATATATAACCGACCACCTTTGCCTGGCTCAAAGCTAATTTTACTGTACAAACCCGTCTAAAAATGATGGAGATAAAACCAAATGTTTTAAAGCTTATTAATTAAGCACATTGTGCACGGCCCCTGAAACGTTGAGCCATCCTGGGGATGGATTAGTTCGAAGTGCAGTGCTACTGTGAACATATAAACGACCACCTTTGTCTGGCTCAAAGTTAATTTTACTGTACAAACCCGGCTAAAAATGCATGAGGTAAAACAAAATATTTTAAAGCTTATTAATTAAGGACATTGTGGACGGCCCCTGAAACGTTCAGCCACCATGGGGATGGATTAGTTCGAAGTGCATTGCTACTGTGAACATATAACCGACCACCTTTGCCTGGCTCAAAGTTAATTTTACTATACAACCCCGTCTAAAATGACTGAGGTAAAACAAAATACTTTAAAGCTTATTAATGAAGGACATTGTGGACGGCCCCTGAAACGTTGAGCCACCCTGGGAATGGTTTAGTTCGAAGTACAGTGCTACTGTGAACATACAAAGGACCACCTTTGCCTGGCTCAAAGTTAATTTTTCTATACAAACCCGTCTAAAAATGACTAAAGTAAAACAAAATATTTTAAAGCTTCTTAATTAAGGACATTGTGGACGGTCCCTGAAACGTTGAGCCACCCTGGGGATGGATTAGTTCGAAGTGCAGTGCTACTGTGAACATATAAACGACCACCTTTGCCTGGCTCAAAGTTAATTTTGCTATACAAACCCGTATAAAAATTATGGAGATAAAACGAAATGTTTTAAAGCTTATTCATTAAGGACATTGTGGACGGCCCCTGAAACGTTGAACCACCTTGGGGATGGATTAGTTTGAAGTGCAGTGCTTCTGTGAACATATAAACGACCACCTTTGCCTGGCTCAGAGTTAATTTTACTATACATACCCGTCTAAAAATGACAGATAAAACAAAATATTTTAAAGGTTATTAACTAAGGACATTGTGGACGGATCCTGAAACGTTGAGCCACCCTGGGTATGCATAAGCTGGAAGTGCAGTGCTAAAGTGATCATATAAACGACCACCTTTGCTTGGCTCAAAGTTAATTTTACAATACAAACCCGTCTAAAAATGATTGAGGTAAAACAAAATATTTTAAAGCTTATTACTTAAGGACATTATGGACGGCCCCTGAAAAGTTGAGCCACCCTGAGGATGGATTAGTTCGAAGTGCAGTGCTACTGTGAACATATAAACGACCACCTTTGCCTGGCTCAAAGTTAATTTTACTATACAAACCCGTCTAAAAATTATGGAGATAAAACCAAATGTTTTAAAGCTTATTAATTAACGACATTGTGCACGGACCCTTAAAGCTTGATCCACCCTGGGATTGGATTAGTTCGAAGTGCAGTGGTACTGTGAACATATAAACGACCACCTTTGCCTGGCTCAAATTTAATTTTACTCTACAAACCCGTCTACAAATAACTGAGGTAAAACTAGATATTTTAAAACTTATTAATTAAGGACATTGCGGACGGTCCCTCAAACGTTGAGCCACACTGGGGATGGATTAGTTCGAAGTGCATTGCTACTGTGAACATAAGAACGACCATCTTTGCTTGGCTCAAAGTTAATTTTACAATACAAACCCGTCTAAAAATGAATGAGGTAAAACAAAATATTTTAAAGCTTATTAATTAAGGATATTGTGGACGGCCCCTGAAACGTTGAGCCACACTGGGGATGGATTAGTTCGAAGTGCAGTGCTACTGTGAACATGTAAACGACCACCTTTGCCTGGCTCAAAGTTAATTTTACTGTACAAACCCGTCTAAAAATGACTGAAGTAAAACAAAATAGTTTAAAGCTTATTAATTCAGGACATTGTGGACGGACCCTGACAGCTTGAGCCACCCTGGTGATGGATTAGTTCGAAGTGCAGTGCTACTGTGAACATGTAAACGACCGCCTTTGTCTGGCTCAAAGTTAATTTTACTGTACAAATCCGTTTAAAAATGACTGAGGCAAAACAAAATATTTTAGACCTTATTAATTAAGGACATTGTGGACGGCCCCTGAAACGTTGAGCTACCCTGGATATGCATAAGTTGGAAGTGCAGTGCAAATGTGATCATATAAACGACCACCTTTTGCTGGTTCAAAGTTAATTTTACTATACAAACCCGTGTAAAAATGAGTAAGGTAAAAAAAATACTTTAAAGCTTATTAATTAAGGACATTGTGGACGGCCCCTGAAAGGTTGAGCCATCCTGGGGATGGTTTAGTTCGAAGTGCAGTGCTACTGTGAACATATAAATGACCACCTTTGCCTAGCTCAAAGTTAATTTTACTATACAAACCCGTCTAAAAATGACTGAGATAAAACAAAATATTTTAAAGTTTATTAACTACGGACAGTGCGGACGGCCCCTGAAACGTTGAGCCACCTTTGGAATTGATTAGCTCGAAGTGCAGTGCTACTGTGAACATATAAACGACCACCTTGGCCTGGCTCAAAGTTAATTTTACTGTACAAACCCGTCTAAAAATGACTGAGGTAAAACAAAATATTTAAAGCTGATTAATTAAGGACATTGTGGACGGCCCCTGAACGGTTGAGCCATCCTGGGGATGGTTTAGTTCGAAGTGCAGTGCTACTGTGAACATATAAATGACCACCTTTGCCTAGCTCAAAGTTAATTTTACTATACAAACCCGTCTAAAAATGACTGAGATAAAACAAAATATTTTAAAGTTTATTAACTACGGACAGTGCGGACGGCCCCTGAAACGTTGAGCCACCTTTGGAATTGATTAGCTCGAAGTGCAGTGCTACTGTGAACATATAAACGACCACCTTCGTCTGCCTCAAAGTTAATTTTACTATACAAACCCGTCTAAAAATGACTGAGGTAAAACAAAATATTTTAAAGCTTATTAATTAAGGGCATTATGGACGGCCCCAGAAACGTTGAGCTACCCTGGATATGCATAAGTTGGAAGTGCAGTGCAAATGTGATCATATAAACGACCACCTTTGCCTGGCTCAAATTTAATTTTACTATACAAACCCGTGTAAAAATTATGGAGATAAAACCAAATGTTTTAAAGCTTATTAATTAAGGACATTGTGGACGGCCCCTGAAACGTTGAGCCACCCTGGGGATGGATTAGTTCGAAGTGCAGTGCTACTGTGAATATATAAACGATCATTTTTGGCTGGCTCAAAGCTAATTTTACTGTACAAACGCGTCTAAAAATGACTGAGGTAAAACAAGATATTTTAAAGCTTATTAATTAAGGACATTGTGGACGGCCCCTCAAACGTTGAGCCACACTGGGAATGGACTAGTTCGAAGTGCACTGCTACTGTGAACATATAAACAACCACCTTTGCCTGGCACAAAGTTAATTTTACTATAGAAACCTGTCTAAAAATGATGGTGATAAAACCAAATATTTTAAAGCTTATTAATTAAGGATATTGTGGACGGCCCCTAAAACGTTGAGCCACCCTGGGGATGGATTAGTCCGAAGTGCAATGCTACTGTGAACATATAAACGACCACCTTTGCCTGGCTCAAAGTTAATTTTACTGTACAAATCCGTCTAAAAATGACTGAGGCAAAACAAAATATTTTAGACCTTATTAATTAAGGACATTGTGGACGGCCCCTGAAACGTTGAGCTACCCTGGATATGCATAAGCTGGAAGTGCAGTGCAAATGTGATCATATAAACGACCACCTTTGCCTGGCTCAAAGTTAATTTTACTGTACAAACCCGTCTAAAAATTATGGAGATAAAACCAAATGTTTTAAAGCTTATTAATTAAGGACATTGTGGACGGCCCCTGAAACGTTGAGCCACCCCGGGGATGGATTAATTCGAAGTGCAGTGCTACTGTGAACATATAAACGACCACCTTTGGCTGGCTCAAATTTAATTTTACTATAAAAAAATGACTGAGGTAAAACAAAATATTTAAAGCTTGTTAATTAAGGACATTGTGGACGGCCCCAGAAACGTTGAGCCACCATGGGTATGCATAAGTTGGAGGTGCGGTGCCAATGTTAACATATAAACGACCACCTTTGCCTGGCTCAAAGTTAATTTTACTATAAAAAGCCGTCTAAAAATGACTAAGGTAAAACAGTATACTTTAAAGCTCATTAATTAAGGACATTATGGACGGCCCCTGAAACGTTGAGCCAGCCTGGAGATGGATTAGTTCGAAGTGCAGTGCTACTGTGAACATATAAACGACCACCTTTGCCTGGCTCAAAGTTAATTTTACTATACAAACCCGTCTAAAAATGATGGAGATAAAACCAAATGTTTTAAAGCTTATTAATTAAGGACATTGTGGACGGCCCCTGAAACGTTGAGCCATCCTGGGGATGGATTAGTTCGAAGTGCAGTGCTACTGTGAACATATAAACGACCGCCTTTGCCTGGCTCAAAGTTAATTTTACTGTACAAATCCGTTTAAAAATGACTGAGGCAAAACAAAATATTTTAGACCTTATTAATTAAGGACATTGTTGACGGCCCCTGAAACGTTGAGCTACCCTGGATATGCATAAGTTGGAAGTGCAGTGCAAATGTGATCATATAAACGACCACCTTTGGCTGGCTCAAAGTTAATTTTACTATACAAACCCGTCTAAAAATTATGGAGATAAAACCAAATGTTTTAAAGCTTATTAATTAACGACATTGTGGACGACCCCTGAAACGTTGAGCCACCCTGGGGATGGATTAGGTCGAAGTGCAGTGCTACTGTGAATATATAAACGACCACCTTTGCCTGGCTCAAAGCTAATTTTACTGTACAAACCCGTCTAAAAATGACTGAGGTAAAACAAAATATTTTTAAGCTTATTAATTAAGGACATTGAGGACGGCCCCTGAAACGTTGAGCCACACTGGGGATGGATTAGTTCGAAGTGCATTGCTACTGTGAACATAAAAACGACCACCTTTGCTTGGCTCAAAGTTAATTTTACTATACAAACCCGTCTAAAAATGATGGAGATAAAACCAAATGTTTTAAAGCTTATTAATTAAGGACATTGTGGACGGCCCCTGAAACGTTGAGCCATCCTGGGGATGGATTAGTTCGAAGTGCAGTGCTACTGTGAACATATAAACGACCACCATGGCCTGGCTCAAAGTTAATTTTACTGTACAAACCCGTCTAAAAATGACTGAGGTAAAACAAAATATTTAAAGCTTATTAATTAAGGACATTGTGGACGGCCCCAGAAACATTGAGCCACCATGGGTATGCATAAGTTGGAGGTGCGGTGCCAATGTTAACATATAAACGACCACCTTTGCCTGGCTCAAAGTTAATTTTACTATAAAAACCCGTCTAAAAATGACTAAGGTAAAACAAAATACTTTAAAGCTTTGTTAATTAAGGACATTGTGGACGGCCCCTGAAAGGTTGAGCCACCCTGGGGATGGTTTAGTTCGAAGTGCAGTGCTACTGTGAACATATAAACGACCACTTTTGCTTAGCTCAAAGTTAACTTTACCATACAAACCCGTCTAAAAATGACTGAGATAAAACAAAATATTTTAAAGTTTATTAACTACGGACAGTGCGGACGGCCCCTGAAACGTTGAGCCACCTTTGGAATTGATTATCTCGAAGTGCAGTGCTACTGTGAACATATAAACGACCACCTTTGCCTGGCTCAAAGTTAATTTTACTATACAAACCCGTCTAAAAATGACTGAGGTAAAACAAAATATTTTAAAGCTTATTAATTAAGGACAATATGGACGGCCCCTGAAACGTTGAGCTACCTTGGATATCCATAAGTTGGAAGTGCAGTGCAAATGTGATCATATAAACGACCACCTATGCATGGCTCAAATTTAATTTTACTATACAAACCCGTGTAAAAATTATGGAGATAAAACCAAATGTTTTAAAGCTTATTAATTAAGGACATTGTGGACGGCCCCTGAAACGTTGAGCCACCCTGGGGATGGATTAGTTCGAAGTGCAGTGCTACTGTGAACATATAAACGACCAACTTTGACTGGCTCAAAGTTAATTTTACTGTACAAACCCGTCTAAAAATGACTGAGGTAAAACAAGATATTTTAAAGCTTATTAATTAAGGACATTGTGGACGGCCCCTCAAACGTTGAGCTACCCTTTGGATGGATTAGTTCGAAGTGCATTGTTACTGTGAATATAAAAACGACCACCTTTGCTTGGCTCAAAGTTAATTTTACAATACAAACCCGTCTAAAAATGATTGAGACAAAACAAAATATTTTAAAACTTATTAATTATAGACATTGAGGACGGCCCCTGAAACGTTGAGCCATCCTGGGGATGGATTAGTTCGAAGTGCAGTGCTACTGTGAACATATAAACGACCACCTTTGCCTGGCTCAAACTTAATTTTACTACACAAACCCGTCTAAAAATGACTGAGGTAAAACAAAAGATTTTAAAGTTTATTAATTAAGGACATTATGGACGGCCCCTGAAACGTTGAGCCACCCTGAGGATGGACTAGTTCGAAGTGCAGTGTTACTCTGAACATATAAACAACCCCCTTTGCTTGGCACAAAGTAAATTTTACTATACAAACCTGTCTGAAAATGATGGAGATAAAACAAAATATTTTAAAGCTTATTAATTAAGGATATCGTGGACGCCTCCTTAAACGTTGAGCCACCCTGGGGATGGTTTAGTTCGAAGTACAATGCTACTGTGAACATATAAACGACCGCCTTTGCCTGGCTCAAAGTTAATTTTACTGTACAAATCCGTTTAAAAATGACTGAGGCAAAACAAAATATTTTAGACCTTATTAATTAAGGACATTGTGGACGGCCCCTGAAACGTTGAGCTACCCTGGATATGCATAAGTTGGAAGTGCAGTGCAAATGTGATCATATAAACGACCACCTTTGGCTGGCTCAAAGTTAATTTTACTATACAAACCCGTCTAAAAATTATGGAGATAAAACCAAATGTTTTAAAGCTTATTAATTAAGGACATTGTGGACGACCCCTGAAACGTTGAGCCACCCTGGGGATGGATTAGTTCGAAGTGCAGTGCTACTGTGAATATATAAACGACCACCTTTGCCTGGCTCAAAGCTAATTTTACTGTACAAACCCGTCTAAAAATGACTGAGATAAAACAATATATTTTTAAGCTTATTAATTAAGGACATTGAGGACGGCCCCTGAAACGTTGAGCCACACTGGGGATGGATTACTTCGAAGTGCATTGCTACTGTGAACATAAAAACGACCACCTTTGCTTGGCTCAAAGTTAATTTTACAATACAAACCCGTCTAAAAATGATTGAGGTAAAACAAAATATTTTAAAGCTTATTAATTAAGGACATTATGGACGGCCCCTGAAACGTTGAGCCACCCTGGGGATGGATTAGTTCTAAGTGCAGTGCTACTGTGAACATATAAACGACCACCTTTGCCTGGCTCAAAGTAAATTTTACTGTACAAACCAGTCTAAAAATGATGGAGATAAAACCAAATGTTTTAAAGCTTATTAATTAAGGACATTGTGGACGGCCCCTCAAACGTTGAGCCACCCTGGGGATGGATTAGTTCGAACTGCAGTGCTACTGTGAACATATAAACGACCACCTGTGCCTGGCTCAAAGTTAATTTTACTGTACAAACCCGTCTAAAAATGCATGAGGTAAAACAAAATATTTTAAAGCTTATTAATTAAGGACATTGTGAACGGCCCCTGAAACGTTGAGCCACCCTGGGGATGGACTAGTTCGAAGTGCAGTGTTACTCTGAACATATAAACAAACCCCTTTGGCTGGCACAAAGTAAATTTTACTATACAAACCTGTCTGAAAATGATGGAGATAAAACAAAATATTTTAAAGCTTATTAATTAAGGATATCGTGGACGCCTCCTTAAACGTTGAGCCACCCTGGGGATGGTTTAGTTCGAAGTACAATGCTACTGTGAACATATAAACGACCGCCTTTGCCTGGCTCAAAGTTAATTTTACTGTACAAATCCGTTTAAAAATGACTGAGGCAAAACAAAATATTTTAGACCTTATTAATTAAGGACATTGTTGACGGCCCCTGAAACGTTGAGCTACCCTGGATATGCATAAGTTGGAAGTGCAGTGCAAATGTGATCATATAAACGACCACCTTTGGCTGGCTCAAAGTTAATTTTACTATACAAACCCGTCTAAAAATTATGGAGATAAAACCAAATGTTTTAAAGCTTATTAATGAAGGACATTGTGGACGACCCCTGAAACGTTGAGCCACCCTGGGGATGGATTAGTTCGAAGTGCAGTGCTACTGTGAATATATAAACGACCACCTTTGGCTGGCTCAAAGCTAATTTTACTGTACAAACCCGTCTAAAAATGACTGAGGTAAAACAAAATATTTTTAAGCTTATTAATTAAGGACATTGAGGACGGCCCCTGAAACGTTGAGCCACACTGGGGATGGATTACTTCGAAGTGCAGTGCTACTGTGAACATATAAACGACCACCTTTGCTTGGCTCAAAGTTAATTTTACAATACAAACCCGTCTAAAAATGATTGAGGTAAAACAAAATATTTTAAAGCTTATTAATTAAGGACATTATGGACGGCCCCTGAAACGTTGAGCCACCCTGGGGATGGATTAGTTCGAACTGCAGTGCTACTGTGAACATATAAACGACCACCTGTGCCTGGCTCAAAGTTAATTTTACTGTACAAACCCGTCTAAAAATGCATGAGGTAAAAGAAAATATTTTAAAGCTTATTAATTAAGGACATTGTGAACGGCCCCTGAAACGTTCAGCCACCATGGGGATGGATTAGTTCGAAGTGCAGTGCTACTGTGAACATATAAACGACCAAGTTTGTCTGGCTCAAAGTTAATTTCACTGTACAAACCCGTCTAAAAATGACTGAGGTAAAACAAGATATTTTAAAGCTTATTAATTAAGGACATTGTGGACGGCCCCTCAAACGTTGAGCTACCCTTTGGATGGATTAGTTCGAAGTGCATTGTTACTGTGAATATAAAAACGACCATCTTTGCTTGGCTCAAAGTTAATTTTACAATACAAACCCGTCTAAAAATGATTGAGGCAAAACAAAATATTTTAAAGCTTATTAATTATAGACATTGAGGACGGCCCCTGAAACGTTGAGCCATCCTGGGGATGGATTAGTTCGAAGTGCAGTGCTACTGTGAACATATAAACGACCACCTCTGCCTGACTCAAAGTTAATTTTACTATACAAACCCGTCTAAAAATGATGGAGATAAAACTAAATGTTTTAAAGCTTATTAATTAAGGACATTGAGGACGGTCCCTGAAACGTTGAGACATCCTGGGGATGGATTAATTCGAAGTGCAGTGCTACTGTGAACATATAAACGACCACCTTTGTCTGGCTCAAACTTAATTTTACTACACAAACCCGTCTAAAAATGACTGAGGTAAAACAAAAGATTTTAAAGTTTATTAATTAAGGACATTATGGACGGCCCCTGAAACGTTGAGCCACCCTGGGGATGGACTAGTTCGAAGTGCAGTGTTACGCTGAACATATAAACAACCCCCTTTGCTTGGCACAAAGTAAATTTTACTATACAAACCTGTCTGAAAATGATGGAGATAAAACAAAATATTTTAAAGCTTATTAATTAAGGATATCGTGGACGCCTCCTTAAACGTTGAGCCACCCTGGCGATGGTTTAGTTCGAAGTACAATGCTACTGTGAACATATAAACGACCGCCTTTGCCTGACTCAAAGTTAATTTTACTATACAAACCCGTCTAAAAATGATGGAGATAAAACTAAATGTTTTAAAGCTTATTAATTAAGGACATTGAGGACGGTCCCTGAAACGTTGAGACATCCTGGGGATGGATTAATTCGAAGTGCAGTGCTACTGTGAACATATAAACGACCACCTTTGCCTGGCTCAAAGTTAATTTTACTGTACAAATCCGTTTAAAAATGACTGAGGCAAAACAAAATATTTTAGACCTTATTAATTAAGGACATTGTGGACGGCCCCTGAAACGTTGAGCTACCCTGGATATGCATAAGTTGGAAGTGCAGTGCCAATGTGATCATATAAACGACCACCTTTGGCTGGCTCAAAGTTAATTTTACTATGCAAACCCGTCTAAAAATTATGGAGATAAACCAAATGTTTTAAAGCTTATTAATTAAGGACATTGTGGACGACCCCTGAAACGTTGAGCCACCCTGGGGATGGATTAGTTCGAAGTGCAGTGCTACTGTGAATATATAACCGACCACCTTTGCCTGGCTCAAAGCTAATTTTACTGTACAAACCCGTCTAAAAATGATGGAGATAAAACCAAATGTTTTAAAGCTTATTAATTAAGCACATTGTGCACGGCCCCTGAAACGTTGAGCCATCCTGGGGATGGATTAGTTCGAAGTGCAGTGCTACTGTGAACATATAAACGACCACCTTTGTCTGGCTCAAAGTTAATTTTACTGTACAAACCCGTCTAAAAATGCATGGGGTAAAACAAAATATTTTAAAGCTTATTAATTAAGGACATTGTGGACGGCCCCTGAAACGTTCAGCCACCATGGGGATGGATTAGTTCGAAGTGCATTGCTACTGTGAACATATAACCGACCACCTTTGCCTGGCTCAAAGTTAATTTTACTATACAACCCCGTCTAAAATGACTGAGGTAAAACAAAATACTTTAAAGCTTATTAATGAAGGACATTGTGGACGGCCCCTGAAACGTTGAGCCACCCTGGGAATGGTTTAGTTCGAAGTACAGTGCTACTGTGAACATACAAAGGACCACCTTTGCCTGGCTCAAAGTTAATTTTTCTATACAAACCCGTCTAAAAATGACTAAAGTAAAACAAAATATTTTAAAGCTTATTAATTAAGGACATTGTGGACGGTCCCTGAAACGTTGAGCCACCCTGGGGATGGATTAGTTCGAAGTGCAGTGCTACTGTGAACATATAAACGACCACCTTTGCCTGGCTCAAAGTTAATTTTGCTATACAAACCCGTATAAAAATTATGGAGATAAAACGAAATGTTTTAAAGCTTATTAATTAAGGACATTGTGGGCGGCCCCTGAAACGTTGAGCCACCCTGGGGATGGATTAGTTTGAAGTGCAGTGCTACTGTGAACATATAAACGACCACCTTTGCCTGGCTCAAAGTTAATTTTGCTATACAAACCCGTATAAAAATTATGGAGATAAAACGAAATGTTTTAAAGCTTATTAATTAAGGACATTGTGGACGGCCCCTGAAACGTTGAGCCACCCTGGGGATGGATTAGTTTGAAGTGCAGTGCTTCTGTGAACATATAAACGACCACCTTTGCCTGGCTCAGAGTTAATTTTACTATACATACCCGTCTAAAAATGACAGATAAAACAAAATATTTTAAAGGTTATTAACTAAGGACATTGTGGACGGATCCTGAAACGTTGAGCCACCCTGGGTATGCATCAGCTGGAAGTGCAGTGCTAAAGTGATCATATAAACGACCACGTTTGCCTGGCTCAAAGTTAATTTTACAATACAAACCCGTCTAAAAATGATTGAGGTAAAACAAAATATTTTAAAGCTTATTACTTAAGGACAATATGGACGGCCCCTGAAAAGTTGAGCCACCCTGGGGATGGATTAGTTCGAAGTGCAGTGCTACGGTGAACATATAAACGACCACCTTTGCCTGGCTCAAAGTTAATTTTACTATACAAACCCGTCTAAAAATAACTCGGGTAAAACAAATATTTTAAAGCTTATTAATTAAGG
>JAVTVY010055003.1:0-31698 GCA_036873755.1 Hanleya hanleyi | reverse complement strand
CTAAAAAGATCTCCCAAAGTCGCTCGATAAAAATCACCTCTTACAATCTTAAAATCTATGCATTCGATAAGAATATGTTTCACCGTGAGATCAATGTGAATAAGCTATTCGGCTTTATTTGTGCATGGAATTCATAAATTGTTGCCAGTGGCTATTGCTGAATCATTTTCCATCAGTCTCTCCGGCTGCAGGTCAACTTTTGTTATTGTTCTGGAATGTGTCACTTCACTTCCATATTTACGTCCACTCACTCTCGCTTCCAGGCCCTTCCATCGCCCTTTCTTTTCTGCGATCGGGAGCCTTGGTAAACGAATTTGCCGAACGTACTAATCTATTGATGACGTGGCATAATGTGTCAGCCAGTCAAGTGGTTCGGTTTGCTCTTTTCAAAGCAAAGGTTACAGGAGTCAGTTCACTCGGTATCTTAGCCAATCAGAAGCGTGTGCCTCACAGGGCCTCTCCATTTTTGGCGGTTTAAATGGAGGTCAGCTCGTTTCGTGGCTATGTAATGATTTTGGTACAGGCCACCCACCACTGAAATGCGCGCTTGACCTTTTACCATCGTCGGTGTAATGTAGACCATCGTGTTTGCGTAATGCGTCTACTGGAGACATCAAAGTAAAACCACAGCTACATATCAACAACAGAGTACTGGAGACATCCATGAGTGAACACTCGTGACAGAACACCTGCGGCAGGATCAACACCGGCGGGATGAAGTTTTGAGTTCGAGTTCCAAAGTGTACAGTGTCCAGGTGCCTAAAAGATAGATAGCAGGAGATACAGGTAAGACATAATAAATGTGTACTCGCTATCTTAATGAAAATGTTAAATGTGTACTGGCTATCTATATGTACATGCGACATGACAAACCAAGGTCACATTTTCCGTGTAGACCATGGGGCAATTCTCAGGAATAGACCTTTCGTAGCAAATTTGTGGGAACAACTTGTTTATATCCCAAAAGTATTCCTTGGGTATTCCCATTTCACATGCAACAGTTATAATGTGTTCTCTCGCGCGCTAACCAGGTAATTCATAAAACATAAGTCTCCATTCGTTTAGTTTGAAATAGGACATACTAAATGACAATTTAGCATGGAGAGACGGAAGTGAGATACTCTTCAGGAACAGATAAGCAGAAGATCATGGGTAAATTCAAGATGGTGGTCACGTTTCTGCTTTTTCGAGACGAAAAGTTGGCAAAAACTATTCTATTTCACAAAACATTAGTATTTACTAATTTATCATGCAGTTTTTCGCGGAGAAATTACACAAATAAAAAAATCGGAAAATCTGACCGAAAAATCGACCAAAAATGTCGTTTTGGAAAATGACGTCACTTTGACGTCATCAAAGCGGCCATCTTGGATTTTTACATTTTCTGGTAGAGCTTGACTCAAGGGTATTGTATGGTAAGTTTCGACTCCCTAGCTCAAGGGGTAAGAAAAAAAATTAGGTGGGGCCATTTCGTCCCCCCCCCAGGCCTGGACAGGTCCCAAATAGTTCAGGCCAGATAGGGTTAACAAGTAATACATAAAAGCCTCTATAATGGCATGTTTATCATGGAGTTCTCTACCACTTTTCACGGTTAAATCTACGGATGAATGGACATATCTGTTTTATGGATTTCCTAAATAATGTGGAAGTGAATACATGGGAATATCTGTATACGAAGGCAGAATAACCATGAAGTACTTTTAGAATAAGACTCAAGTTGCCTCCAGCAATTCACAACGAAAATTTACTTCGAGATATGATTTAGGGCTTAGCTTGGTCCATTGCCCAAAGTTTTTAAGAAACTGCAGGTGCAGGATTACTATATCCAGATATGCCATGGCATAACTATCACTTCAAATACAGGTTAAAGATGAACATTCACCAAACAGGTGGAGAGATATTGAGGTTTGAAATCTGAATATGATATTCACGGATTTCGCCAAATGGACTCTTAATTATATTTTAGAATATTCACAAAAGAACTATGCTTCTATATTCTCTTTCAAACTAATAATATTGCTTCTTTATAGCATTATGCAAAATATCAAGAGTTTGTTTTAGACTACATGAGTAGTGTGACTAACGTCACAGGACCTACGAAGTAGGATGAGGAAGATGACTTGGGGGTCCATGCGTAGTGTTATAGGTCACCTAGATGATTTGAGGGTCCAAGCGTTATGTTATAGGTCACTTAAGTAGGTCAAATTTTCATCAAAAGTATCTCAGCCCAGAACTTGCTGGTAACAGTCCCCTAGTGCACGTTCATGCCAAAAATCAAGGTTCTAATGTCACCTTATTTTGCCGACGAAAGGATTGGGATGGACAGACTCACTCACTCATTACCTGACAATTTGCAAATAAGAGCCTACTTCGTAGGAAAATCTAAAGAAATCATAACAAGGTTTACCATAGCAACAGATTACTGAGGGCTCCATTTTGGAAATTACGTAGGTTATGAACTCATAATTATTCAATGTTCAGTAACAAAGGTTTATGCGGCTCATATTCATTGACAAGATCACTTCGACCAATCTGGAAGAAACTATTGGTATTCAGTTGATATAGTAACGATATTTTTGAAACTATTGCCAACCATGTCGCAGAAGTGATATCCATGCAATAACCTGTAAACACAATTTTAATGAAATTAGAAAAGAACCATAATTCTATGATTTTTCGAAAATAGAATATGATATTATTTGTCTTCTAATTTTCTCTAGTTTGCACAAATTATTCAACGCTCATCCCTATAACAAATGCATAATAATGATAATAATAATATTAGTAGATAATATTGTGAGTAAATATACCTAAAACAACAGGATAGGCTTTGAATTGAAGTAGCATAAATATAATGACATGTGCATGACACTCGGCCTCCCCCACTGACCATCCCTGTCGTATGGTTTTTTTTCGAAATGTAACCATAGAGACACTTTATGTTATCTAATCGGGGTACACAGATCTATGCCATAATGACGTTACTGTTATTATGTCAGTGATACAGCAAAAGTGGTTATTCAGGTATAACTGAAATGATTGTTTGAGCCCAGCCATGCCAGCACACACATATGTTTTGGACATGAGTACTGGCATACACTGATGCTGTGGACTTTGGATAAAGAAAAAACGTTACCCGCACATGTGCGTCTCTGGGCGATGTTCCGTGATCACTCCTCGCTGACGGGTGTGAAATGAAGAATGCATGTCCCAGTAAATAATGTTCCTTCTCCCTTTAGGAAACTATATGTATTACGGGAGTTTCAATTCACAAAAAAAATGTTTTATCTGCATGGGATGAAAATATCTTATCTCGGCAAGAATCCGGTAGGGAACCCGGATGCGGCCATTTCGTGTTTTCGCATTTGCGCAGCGATATAGTAGCGCGAAAACCTGACGAGAGAACGCGGTAAGTCGAAAACACGAAAAATCGGACAACCCGAAAACCGGACAACGCGAAAACGCAAAAACCATCAACGCGAAAATGCAACAAAGGCGAAGCGAAAACGCAACACGAAACATAGGTTCGCGTTTTCGCGTCGGGTTTTCGAGTTGTCGCGTTATTATTACCGATCCGAAAATGCGAAAACACGAGATGACCGCATCCGGCTTCCATATACCGGACATGCTTTCTGTTTCACACTGTGTCGTGATATCCTGATGGAATTTTGCCTGTTCACAAGATCCCAAACCGTGAGATAAATCGGGCGATTGGAACCCAGATTTCAGTTACTGCAATTTTCAGTTCAGTTCAGTCAAATGTCGAATTTGAGATTTTTCCTCCAAATAATTAAACAAGCGCAATATTTTGGATCCAATTCAGGGGTCCGAAAATTCCGACCTTTTTCGAAGATTTACTAACTGTCTCAATATCCCGAATATCCAGGTATCATAAAAACATCCAAAAATTACGCCGGTCTGTGCAGGGCATCAGATCTACAGAAAAGTATATCAAGAAATGTCAATTCTGTCCACTCAAGCGGGATAATTTGGTCATCATCTCTACTGAATGCACGCATTCTTTATGAGAGTTTGCCGCCTTAACCGATGGTTCAGCCATGTATTCCAGAAAAGTGTGAGTGAACATGTTTTAAAGTCGTTGACATATCAGACAACCCCATCAGTTTATACCTGTAGGAACCCGGATTAGATTACATCAGTGTTAACCCTATCTGGCCTAGGGGATTTGAGACCTGTCCAGTCCTGGGTCGGGCATTTCGCCCCCCATAAAATATTTTTGTTATTCCATGGGCTAGGGGGCTGAAACTTACCACACCATACCTTGGTTTAAAAGTGTTTGCCTGGGTGAAATTTGTTAGCCTTCAAAATTCTATTAAGCGGGACAAAATTTCAGATTAAGCGGACTATTCACACTCGAAGCGGGTGCATCACTAGGGGAGATTAAGGTACACTGGGACATAAGGGCGCAAGCAATCTAGAATCTAGGTTATATGTTAACTACTAGAATCACATTAAATTATTATCAGTATAAAGCTACCACCCCCATATATACAACACCTATATTGAAGAAACACTGGTGCACTTTTTTGACTTTTTAAAATATAATTCTGGAGAAAGCTTAACAGATATTTAGAATTTCTTGCATGCTTATGCCATTATACATATTAGTTATAGCTATAGAGCATACACCGCTGCTATATATGACAATGAAAGCGAAGAGTTTGCATAAAAGTGAAAAATGTCCCAGTGTATCGCAATCTCCCAATCTGGTAATAATAGTTTCTAATTTCTTTATCGTTATAACTTAATTATTTAACTTCTTGGTTATTTTAATTCCATTACTTGACTATAACGAAAACCGTTTATTTCTTGAAAGCCCTTCGTCATGGGGTTTCGAAATTTGGCATGGTCGTTTTGAACTAGGTTGCTTCAGATATCCACATAATGTTCTGGTTGCTCAAAGGGAAGGACTCGGTGAACATTGGTGGGGAAATATTTCCGTGGTGAGCGAATGAGAACAATAATTGTAGCATGATGTAATCTCCCGGAATATATTAAGTTTTTAGGCATGGCAAGGCTTAGATTATAAGATAGAGGGAGGGTTTCAGTGTCCGGGGGTGGAGGCATACTCCCCGGGTGAGTGAATGTGTGAGTGAATGTGTTCGCTCCACGAATATATTATGGATGACGCGGGGGGGGATCCTCAATATATGTTGGAGGTATACACTAAAGAACATATTTTATCTAATTGGGGTGGGTATGTACATATATATACTGACGGTTCCAAATGCCCGGATACTGGTAGAACAGGGGCGTCCTTTGTTGTACCAGAAATGAAGTTTAGTTCATTTAAAAGATTGAGTGATAATATTTCTGTGTTTAAAACGGAACTTGTTGCAATTTTATGCTCTTTGCATTGGTTAAGAGATTTTAAACCCTTTAGAGCTGTTATTTTTACAGATTCTTTAAGTGCTGTGCATGCTATGCGTAATTTTGCATGGAAGAAAAGCTCTCCAATTGTATATGAAATATTGCATGTTATTACAACTTTATCTTATGCCGGCTGCACGGTGTGCCTCGAGTGGGTGCCTGGCCATTGTAATGTGTACGGAAATGAACTGGCTGACCAGCTTGCAAAAAAGGCTCTGCTTTTAAATGATATCGGCATCCCTGTTGGGCTGGATGTTGATGAGATTAGGATACCAGTGAGGTCCGGTTTCATTGATGTTTGGTAGGAGGAATGGCGATATTCAACAACAGGTCGTTTTTATTATGCACTTCAGCCTTGTGTTACTACTGGTAATATATCTCTTCCCAATCGACGGGCTGAGGTGCTTATCTTCAGAATATTATCTGGTCGAATTGCGGTAAATAGTGTCTTGCATGGTATGGCCAGGCACCCAACTGGTCTCTGTGAGACTTGTGACGTGGAGGACACAGTCCAGCATTATTTAATGACGTGCAGGCGGCATACTAATGAACGCCAAAGGTTATTTAATGAACTTTTACTTTTTGGTGTATTTAACCCAACCTTTGAGCATGTTCTTAACCCAGAACGAAACAGAGATAAAGTTTTTAAGGCAGTTGCAAATTTTATGATACGCACTCGCCGATTCAGGTAGTAACAGCTTTTTCATAACTTTAAAGTACCTCATGCTTATACATGTATATATATACATACATGTGATATACTTATTGATATTGTCTATATTATATTGGCCTTTTTAATGAGTTTTTTATTTTTTATTGAACTGGGTCGTTGTGATATTTATAAAGAACTTGCTGTTGATATTTATGTACCTCTCCTCTTCGAAATCTTCTAACCTGCCTCGCTTTCTATAAACAATACTATCTGTGTCGCCTTCTAATAATAATACTATCTGTGGAAGCTCTCTCTGTTTCAAACTACAACATCTTGCACAGATATGCAACTCTGTACTATTTATATGATCCTTTTTTTTTTAAAAGCAAACTCAACGTAAAGTCATTGGCGTACATAGCTGCTTCGCAGCTGCACACGCCATCTAAATTTAAAATTGAATTGAATTGAGGGGGTGGGGGGGGGTCCAATAAGTCAGGCATTAAGCTACCTGGATACGACAGTGGGGATTATGGCAAGCCGTTCCGGTGTTTAATCAGTTATTCCACTATTGAAAACTTTTGCACATATGCAGGCCTAAAGAAGAAATCCGCATACACGTTAAAAAATCCAGTTTTTAGACATATCCGCAAAAGTTTTTGACATATGTTGAAAAGTTTTACACAAATGTTGAAAAGTTTTACACATATGTGGAAAAGTTTACACATATGTAAAATATATTATTTCGCATATGTTGACAAGTTTTATACACATGTTGAAAAATTATATACATATGTGCAAAACTTTTCCACATTCGTTGAAACAAAGTGTTTTTCCACATAGGTCAAAAGTGTTGTACATATGTTAAATAAATGTCAGGAGAGTTAATGGAAAGGAAATGGTATGCTCCCTGTAGTATAATCTCTCGTGAATGTTTGTCATCTAACGACCGTTTCAAAATGGCGCTGTCCCTTCGGTGTCGTTTCTTCGTCTCACCGACAATGTGAGAACTATGGAACTACAGTCAGAACACGGAAGCTTATAATAATAATAGTAATATATTATCATAGATTCAAGCTCCATATATGACTATCTTCTAAACGCACGTCGACAACTCTTGTTGATGGTCAGTTATTAATTATGATATTGATATTTGACATATGTGCGAAAGTTTTCAACAATGTTGAATAACCGATTAAATACTTAAATAGGCGATTGGGTAAGATGACTCCACGACATTTCAGCATGAGACACTTCGGCACAATGTGAAGAATACGACATTCCGGCACATTTTTTTACAGGCCAAATTATACTAAAAATTTAGATTTTCAAATCTGTTTTTAACATGTACGGAGGTGGGGAATGGGTCCAATAAGTGGAAGTATATCGATCGTGTATCATTGTTGCAAAAGCTCGATATGGTTGCCCTATCGATTTCAACCTGGTGTAAAATAATTCCAACTGAAGTGTAAACAAATTTCATCTTGGGTTGAAATAATTTCAAAAGGGGGTTAAATAAGTTTCAACCATCAAATTGTCTTTTCAGATATAATATAATTTCAATAAATAATAAAATGAAAAAATAGTGTCGCCTCTCAGTCAACTTTTCCTGTATTATGTTGTTATACAACATCGAAAATCCTATCAAACCAGGAATACCAAACTGGAGAGTAAGAGTTGCTATACGAATTCAGTAACCCAGTTCCATAGATTCATGCCTGGGACCAGTTAGCAGTAAATACTGCTTAGCGAAAATTAAAATCCTAACTTAGTAGCGATATCTCTCTACAGTCTTACGGATACATATATGTTCTCTTCAGCATCAGATAAGTGTTGAAAATCTAAATGTTATCAAAACGAGTTCTACCCACTAAGATTCGATCCGAGAAGAGAGAATGAGGGGGCTTGACAGATGGAAATATTATGTGATACTTCTGTAGTTATGGGAATCAAGATAATGTATATTGTTTAATAAGAATGTGGGGATTAAACAGTGTCTATGTGACACTGTTAAGAGGGATCATGTGTAGGGCGGGTTGGGGGAAACGGGTTGCACGGCGTGTTCGCACGACCTGTGCCCATCGCACCGCGATGGAGTGCCCAAGTACATCCATCCATCCATCCAGGAACTGCTAAATACATGCATAAGTTTGTTCCGATTTCACGTACCTGAAAAAAGTATTTTTATCCGTCTCACGTACCGGTACTAGTATCATGCCACTTCCAGAATCAATGATATTATGTTGAGATATCTCGTAAATTGTGCATACATCTATACTAAACGTTATTCACTGACTATATCAGCTCAACTGTGTGTTTAAGATGGACTGTGCAGTGATAAATTCATTCACTAACTGCAAACACATGTGATCAGGTCATGAACTTTGTCACCACAGTATCATGGGAGAAAAGGCTATAGCTGTATTCTCATCAGCCGAAGCATGCCAACTTGCAGGGCTCATAGATTCTTGAACTTTGGATGGAGGGTCAGCTTGTAGTCAGCTGACCACATGGGCCATATGTAAGCATAGCATTTTTTTTAGAAGCTGGCTTCTGTGCTAAACGTGGTATATTATACTCCAGAACCTATGCCTAGATACGCATCTGGGAATTGCGTTTCTCTCAGACGTAAAGATCAGTTTTGATCAAATTCGGATGAAAATGACTTTTATCAGGTTATAATTTATCAATCTACAAAACCCAGGCTAAAGTACCCTGCTGCGTTGCTGATATACTGGATGTTTTTCTAATTATTATGAAGCAAAGATATTTAAAAACACTCATTTTTTGGTTTCAATTTGATCGTATTAATTATAAGAAATGAAGAGTGTCTTGATTTTGAGGACATGTATTTCCCATAAGAACAAAGAATTATTCAGCAAACTCACTTCTATATTTCATAACAACAGTTGTTTTGTGTGAACGTTTACAATGGGCAGTATGTGGCGTGTGAGTAAATGAGGGAGAGAGTGTCCAACTGAAGCACTGGACGAGGCTTCTATAAACCTGAGCATAAAGTATCGATTATAATTATTAATGGAAATAAGAAACCTGGACTATTGATATACAAAAACCATACAGGATCTTTGCTACATGTATTATTCACTGTTTAACCCTAACTGGCCCTAACCCTAATTATTTTTCTTACCCCTTGAGCTAGAGGGCTGAAACTTACCACACTATACCCTTGGGTCAAGATCTACCACAAAATGTAAAAAAAAATCCAAGATGGTCTCCTAGATGACGTCACGGTGAAGTCATCTTAAAAACGGGATTTTTGGTCGATTTTTGAGTCCGATTTTCTGAATTTTTTGTTTTTGCAATTTCTCCGCAAAAACTGCATGATAAATTAGTAAATATTAATATTATGTGAATAAAATAGTTTTTGACCACTTATTGTCGCGGAAAAAGCAAAACTTTTGAAGAAATATGACAAAAACATTGATACCCCACGTGGACGCCATCTTGAATGACTCATGATCCTCTGCTCGGGGAGTTATGCAAATAGGCTCAAAATGAACCCAATATGATAAACTATATATCAAGGAGTTTCAGCTCTCCATTTTTTGTCGTTCCGGAGATAGCGCAGAAAGTTTGGTAGGGGGGTGCCATCCCCCCCCCACCCCACCGATGCCAGGTAGGGTTAACCGATCTGGACATACTCCCGGGGTTAGTGAGTTCAAAAATTGCAACATGATGTAAACTTCTGGAATACGTAAATGTTGGGGCGAGGCAAGGCTTTATAGAGGGAAGGACCCATTCCCTGGGGGTGGAGACATACTCGTCCAAATAAGTGTAGCTTGAAGCTCTCGGAGCGTGCAACATTGGCGAGGAGTGAGCACATCCCCCCACCCCCCGGACATGAACACTACTGGTTGAATGAAAAACTAATCTCAACGCCAGGCATTTTGAGTATTAATTAAAGGAAACACAATTTTGTTTCTGTTTTGGACGGCTAAATATATCTTGTTTTTCTCGAATACCAAACTTTCATTTAAATCCCAAACTGTTATAAGCTGCTGTAAATATATAACCATTAGGATGCCGGATGAATTGGAATGGGAAGCTTTCAAAGGTTCTTTGTTCAGTAGCTTTTTGTAAATGTTAAAACATGAAGTTATGTTGAAAAATTCCAAATTTGAAAGAATCCGTTCAGGTCCAACAGTTACTGTCCCGAAATGTAATTTTACCTCGGCCCACAGGTAGGGCCATGTAGAGGCAAATAGGCATAACAAAATCCAAACCGAGATCTTGACATTGGAAATAGAAAATGTTAACTTGGCCTACAGGTGGCGCCACGAGCAGATCGACAAGAAAAACAATCCCAAGCGGAACCTTCAGGTAAGGTATTCGTATATATACCAAACTTAAAAAGAATCCATTCAAGTTTTAATGTTATTATCCGGAAACAATTTTAAATTTGCCTCCAGGTGGCGCTACCTATCTGTGGATCGGCATGAAAAACAACGCCAAACGAGAAATTGAGGCGAGGTACCTATACACCAAATTTGGAATGAATCGGTCCAGGTTTTCAAAGTTATTGTCTGGAAACATTTAGCTTTAGCTTTCAGGCGGCGCCACCTATACACGAATCAACACGAAAAACATTCTCAAACCAGATCTTGAGGCAAGGTACAAACACACTAAATTTGGAAAGAATCCTTAAGATTTTCGAAATTTATTGTATAGAAATGCAATTTTAACTTGGCCCCTAGGTGGCGCCACTCCGAGGCGGATTGGCACGAAATACAATTCCAAGCAAGATCTATAGACAAGGGATCCACTTACCAAATACAAAAACATGGGTCTGTGCCTGATATATTGAGACACTTTGAAGTGGTAATTCATTGACGGGTGGCAAAATTATACCAATATTGCAGACTACACACAAATTCCAACTTTCGTCCAAGATATATTGGATGTATATATACTCAAACACAATATATGAAGGTCGGGAGCGGGCTAGTTTGAGAGATAGAGTGTGTGGCTCGGCGCCCTGGGGGTGGGGACCTGCTCTCCTCGAGAGTAGTAGGTGGGCTGACATGAAAGCCATAGAAAGCTCCCTGTAATAAAACAATGCACACTGACAACTACATGCCATCATCTGTCAGTTTGAAAAACCACAAGGTTGAATTCAATTGAATTCCGGAAATTGATTATATGCACAGTGTGTACCCAAGCTTTAGGGATCGTTTCCATTAATCGTTTTTGCTTCAGTCGCGATTTTTCTTCAATTTTCGCGATTGAAAAACGATCAATCGCGAATCAGTCGCGAGGATATCGAGAAAAAAAATGAGAAAAAACGATTGAACCTTTTCTGGAAAAAACCATTCTCTCGCGATATCGTTTTTGAATCGTTTACCCATGCGCGATCCGTTCTGGATCGCGAATCTTCAATCGCGAGAGAATCGTTTTTTTCAAGGCGCGAGAGAATCGTGAGGCGGAGTGATATTTGACACATAGGCCGTGTTGCCGTCGTACGCCGCTCTATCCGCGAACTGGGAACTACATGTAATGTTGATTGCGGATTTATCGATGGAAAAACCTATATTACTATACTATACTGTATAAATGCGTAAGATAACCGAATAATATATATGATTCACGATCTATAGTCTCCTACAAGCCGAAGTAGGGCGTATGCTGGAAATATCTTTTCATATTCCTGTACCATGCTTCCTGTGACGTTCGCGCTCAGATTTCTCTGGCGAAGCGTAAATGACAAAATTACATGTTTATTCAATAATCGTGTGAGTCGACAATGTATTAATGATACAGGATGATAGTCACAATATCTTGTTTTGTAAATACCGGGTACAGGTCATAAGTGGATTTGAGTTCGTTGATTGCATTATCAGAATGATTACGGCACAGGCTTGATAGAGGTGTGAATGGGCGCATGGCGATAACCCAGAACAGCTTAGCCCTCCTGCCGAGAATTTCTGGGTTAATTAAGGTGGAAAATAGTGTAATTAAATATGTGTATTTTGTTATAGTAAAACATACATTAGGAAAGGGTATCCATTCATGATTTGGTACAGTTTTTAAACTATTGAGATGTGAATAAGTTCAAAAAATCACCATCAAGTTAATTTTATTTATTATAAGAATATTCGCGGCAGTGATTTCATATTTATATCAAATACATATCTTTTTGATTGAATCGCATATAACGGTTGGATTCGCGTATGTACAATACTTTTTTATTTTAATTTTATATTTTGATAAATGAACTATGAATGATTCCAAAGGGAATCTCAAGCCAAAAACCAACTGAATATTATATAATTTCATCTCTTACTGGAGTAACCAGTTGTGAAAATTTTTACAAATAGCCCGCGCTATATATTGATAATTAAGTGCTTGCGAAGACTCAAAAGCCCCGTATGACAATGTTATATTCAATACAGCGCCATCTATTTACACAAGGAAAATGGTGATCGTAGGACAAAAAACCACGCGTACAGCGAAAATCTGATGAATCAACTTAAAATTTCAGCCCGCACAGATGCCACAAACGTTCACGAAAAATACTACACAAGAAATCTGGAATAATACCAGCTTTAAAACACAGAAATACCCAAAATAATAGACGAAATTGCAAGTGCAAATGACCCAATCTGACCATATCCGGGCCTGTGTCCCGTACAAAATATATGTAAATATGAAGTTATAATTATATACCTAACCATTATTCCTATGTATATATATAGATATTTTTTTTCAATTTCTGTCAATATCCCCATCGTATCTATATAACCGCCAACTGTACAGAAACACGCTATAGCATTACACTAGGCAAAGAATGGAAAAGGAAGAAGAAAAAATGATCGAACTTTATATAGTCTGATTGAAGTGTTAGAAGCTCGAACGTGTATGCGGGTCAGTCAGGCTGAACCAATGGCGTACTACTTTCGGCTATAATCCTCAATCGTTTTTTTTCAATCGTTTATATTTTCTCGATTAAAAAGCGATTGAATCGCGATATCGCTTTTTATTCGCGAGAATTTTCTCGATTGAAAAACGATTGCCAACAGAAAAAAAAACCATTCGAACAGCGATCGCGAATGAATCGTTTATTTTGAAGAAAAAAAACCATTCCCTCGCGCCTTGGAAAATCGCGACTACGAGAAAATTTGACGAAATAAACGATTCATTCGCGAACGATAATTGGAAACGGTGCCTTAGGAACTGGCTAACGTTTGGGTGCAAACTGTGCATATAATCAATTTCTGGAATTCGAACTCGGTTGTAATTAATATAGTAAGTCACGTGTGTGGACACAAATGGTTCATACAAAGGCTTATGGGTACATCATATGATGTGGAATAATTGAAGGAAATGTTGTAAGTTTCAGCCCCGTAGCTCAAGGGATAAGAAAAATAATTACGGAGAGCCATTTCGCCGCCCCATCCAAACCCAACCCCCCCACGAGCTCAGCCCTGGGCAGGTCCCAAAAAGCCCACGCCAAATAGGGTTAGGGGCCATTTCTAATTGCAAGATTTTTGATAATCTGTATATTTGTCACTTGACTGCTTGGTGTTCCTGGCAACATTATTGTCGTCGAAAAGAGGGGTTGCGGGCGGGTAGTTTGCTGTCAGATTCAATGCATCTTTGGTGGGTACAGATACAATTTGGCCATTATTCAGTTCCACATAAGATGGTTTATTCCATTTTTTGCCTTTAATTCCTACCTTTAGTTACTGTAAAGAGCGATCACGTTTAGGGCGGGTTGAGCAAAACCGTTTGCACGGTACCGCTGTTCGCACGACCAGTGCCAATCGCGGGGCGATGAAGTACCCGAGTACATACATTCATTGAATTCCTGATTGCATACGGACTGAGAAGTAGAAAGTGTTGTGACACGGATCCGAAAATCGCTCAAAGGTGGCTGTGATGTAACTTTAGTAACTGTCATTGTTTGTCCGACTAGTATGGCCGCGGTTTGCCTAAAATTTCCTGAAACTTAATTTGGGCCGGTATTGTGGTAACTGTGCGTTACAAAATAATATACGACGTTCATTTGGGGGACAGAGATATATTTTTGCACAAAAATACCTTGCAGTTTTATAAGGATAGCTATGGGATTGAGAAAAGTGAATTAAAACAAAACAAATAATAATTAAAAACGGGCAATTAAGGCCCACAGGGGAAGGGGAATATAGCATGTACATTTATACACTGTACACTGTTGGGTCGATCGGTCCTCAGCAGTGTGTGCTTTGGAGAGTATTGGGGGAGGGGGAGGAGTTGGCGAAGATGAGGAACCATAAAGTGAATTTAACGCTCAGGGCAGCTCAGAAATATGATCCAGGAAGACTAGCGTTGTCTGCTTGGAAAGGCTACGGTTTTGACGAAAGTTTGCAAAATAAATGAGAGCTAGATTAAACAACTTAGGCATCAGACAAGCCTGCATGTAGCCTATTCGTTCATATAAATATGAGCGGATACAAAAGGTGCACGTGCCGATGGATGAATATGTATACTATACAGAGTTTCGTTTGTCATAAACTCAAATGCCGCGGAATGGAACATTTGTTAACGTTAAAGGACCTGGAAAAGAACTTATTAATATCTGTCCCAAATGTATGTATCACCAACGTACCCTTTTTAGAGACAGCTTTATTTAAAATTTACAAATGTTATTTAATTTAGTATTATATTCATTTTAACATGAGCTTTAGAAACTTTTTAACTGCCTAGCATCTAGCTGACTTCTTGATTGCTTATAGCACGTTCATTAACCCTACCTGGCCTGGGGGGGCCATTATGGCCCCCCTACCAAACTTTCTGCGCTATATCCGGAACGACAAAAAATGAAGAGCTGAAACTCCGTGACTTTATAGTTTGTAATATTGGGGTCATTTTGAGACTATTTGCATGACCCCCCGAGCAGAGGATCATGGGTAAATCCAAGATGGCGTTCACATGGGGTAGCAGAAAAGTGATATTTTTGTCATATTTCTTCAAAATTTCTCCTTTTCCGCGATGAAAAGTGACCAAAAACTATTTTATTTCACATCACATTAATATTTACTAATTTATCATGCAGTTTTTGCGGAGAAATTGCAAAAACAAAAAATTCAGAAAATCTGACCGAAAAATCGACCAAAAAATGCCGTTTTTGAAAATGACGTCACTGTGACGTCATCAAAGCGGCCATCTTGGATTTTTTCACATTTTCTGGCAGAGCTTGACCCAAGGGTATAATGTGATAAGTTTCAGCCCCCTAGCTCAAGGGATAAGAAAAATAATTAGGGGGGGCCATTTCGGCCCCCCCAGGCCTGGACAGGTCCCAAAAAGCCCAGGCCAGATAGGGTTAAAAGACTCACCTACAATGATCATTTGTTGTGGTTGGTTATAAGCTAGTCGACTTGCTATTAGATTTTCTAACTTTTAACTTCAACCTTATACAGGGGTCATTTTCCAGAATAGAGAAGCTGATATTGAAAACAGCTGTGGGTCACCATGGTGATTATCCTGATCATGCTGGGGTTTGTGCAGAAAACCACCAGGGAAATGCCGCATGATAAAAGTAGCTCTTGATCAGCATAGTTCATAAGTATCTTTATTTCAAACAGGGCAATTTATGTTACATTAGACCTGTGTATATACACCAAAAATTAATTAAGCTATGCAAAGAGTACTTGCATGGGATGGATTACATGGATGGATAAAGCCTTGTCTGGAGACAAATTGAAATAATACCATGAACACAGCACAGGAACATTCATCACTTCATTAGCTTGAACTGGAATGTAACCTCATGTGTGACCATTCGTGGAGGGGAATAAGGTAGGCCTGATTTATCTGATTTTAGAGGAATTTAGATTATAAGTTATGGATTGTACTTTCATATCGTGGATTGTCTTATATCATCCTGGCCAAATCATTGTGAATGATGCATGGGGCTGAATTTCTTCATTTGTCAGGAGTGGGACTGTCAGTAACTTTCTCCATTAGTAAGCCAGTAAAATATAAGAATGACCGCTCACGAATAAAGATTATTATATGATCTAGTAGGACACTAGTTCCTGAATTTTAACTATAAATCATTCAAAAAGAGAAGCAAATGTGACGGGACATAACGTTCTGACACATCTTTCCTTTCACACATGCGGAGTATGGTATGATCTCTCCTAGCTGTCAAACAATCTACCGGAACACTGGAACGCCTATTCATAATAACAGTGCAAATGCAACCAAAATATCCGGCTGTGTCACTGACATATTTTGTAAATGGGGCTAAAAACCATCCCGAACCGCCCGGTACACAGCGAGAAATATGGTGTCGGTCTAACACCTTTTATGGTGTTGAGGGCTTGTCAACACCATCAGGTGATGTTGAGAAATGTTATTAGCCAGGTAAACACTAAACATGGGGCTCTGCCTGATAAATCAATCAATCAATCAATATATTTATTGCTCGACTCAGTAATACAGAGTATGGCAATGAACAAAACATATTTACAAAAGGTAGAAAGAATATATACAATATATACAAAGAAATAAAGGAAACAATGATATATGTTACAACCCCTAAGTAGAGGGTGGTGGGTGCCCAGCTGTGAGTGCGGTTATATTAAATCTATACATGTATAATTGGTGTATGTTTGAGGAGATATGTTTGTATAGATTTGCAGGGTTGGGGGGGGGGGGGGGTGGAATATGTCAGTTAACTTGGGGGTTCCTGGGCTGGGAGAATTGGTCTAGTGCCAGGCATGTTAGGAAGAAATGGGCTTCGCCTTCCACTTCAGGAGCGAAGCACACTGGGCATGTTCTCCTATTGCGGGGTACATTACTGTATCACCCTCTTTCAATCTCCAGGCGATGGCAACTAACTCTTAACTTGCTCAGGGTCTGGGCATGAACTATGTTTTTGGTGTGAAGAAGATACTGCTGAAGTTCATATGTTTTATATATTTTTGCAGGAGGGTAAGTTTTCCGGATAGTATGTCTTGGCCCAGGCGGTGGAAGAAAACAGATTTGTATTTACTTTCTATGGAGAATAGAGAATTTAATTTGATGCGATTGGGGGGGGGGAGATGACAGGAATCAGTTTTCTGAAGAAATAGTTTGGTAGTGTTTGGTAGAGTGGTAGAGTTGGGGGTGTTTGTGGTAGGTATATGCATCTTGGAGGAGTGTGATACTGGTTTTTTGGAGTCTCTGTCTGTATTTGGCAGTTTTAATGAGTATGTCATGTAGAAGAGGGTACTGTCCGAGTTCTGCACGGCATGCTATGTTGGTGACACGTTGGAAGACCAAGGGTCATTTTACAGCATTTTAATCCTACCTGGCCTGGAGGGGGGGGGGGCGAAATGCCCCCTGTACCAAACTTTCTGCGCTGTCTCCGGAACGACAAAAATGGAGAGCTGAAACTCCTTGACTTTATAGTTTATCGTATTGGGGTCATTCTAAGCCTATTTACATAACCCCGAAGTAAAGGATCATGGGTAAATTCAAGATGGCGGCACGTGGGGTACCACAAAAGTGATGTTTTTGTCATATTTCTTAAAAATTTCTCATTTTCCGCAATGAAAAGTGGGCAAAAACTATTTTATTTCACATCACAAAAATATTACTAATTTTTCATGCAGTTTTTGTAGAGAAATTGCATAAATAGAAAAATCGGGAAATCTGACCGAAAAATCGACCCACTGTGACGTCATCGAAGCGGCCATCTTAGATTTTTTTTACATTTTCTGGTAGAGCTTGATCCAAGGGTATAGTGTGATAAGTTTCAGTCCCCTAGCTCAAGGGATAAGAAAAATAATTAGGTGGGGGGAGGCATTTTGCCTCCCCCTCAGGCCTGGACAGGTCCCAAAAAGCCCAGGATAGATAGGGTTAAGAGAAGGTTAAGGTCCAGAAGTCATCATCTTTATTTAACAGTTTTTTGTCTAGGCCCCCAGATTTCACAATTATACAGCATAATTGGTTGTGTGGAATAGGTGTTTTTTTTTAGTTTTATGGGGAAGCTGCAGTTGCTGGTTGTTTTTTGAAGTTTGAATAAGGCTTTCATAGCTTTGTTTTTAAGGTTTGACACAGAGGAGTTGACGTTACCTTTACTCTCGACTATTCTCCCTAGATACTGATAAGTCGAGCACAGTTGAAGCTGGATGAAATAAGTTTAAAAGTTGGCTGGGGATCTGTCACTGTCAGACGCCACTTGTTGCAGTACTTTTCGAGTGATTTAATAGAGTTTTGAAGTGCAGACGCAGTCTCAGAGGTAATTAACAGATCATCCGCATAGAGAATATACGTTTACTCTGACGGCGGACTGGATGGCAAGTATCGTGCTCAAAGTCGAGGTCATTGATGAAGATGTTGAAAAGGGTGTGAGTGCGAGTGTCACCCTTGCGGACACCAATTGTCGAAGGGAATGCAGGGTTATGTTATTGTTTATTTTGAGGTGGATAATACTAGTACTGAAGAAATTTTTAACAAGGTCATACAATTGTCCAGTGATATTTAATTTTTGTAATTTTAGGAACATGCCTTCGACAATACAGAGGTAGAGCTTCTTTGTTCCATTTATAACGTATTTGTCTATTAATGCTTTCAGAACAAATAAGTGATCAGTAGTCCTGTGATCCTGTTGGAAGTCAGCCTGGTTTTCTAAAATAATTTCGTTTTGATCAAGGTAGTTAACGAGTCAATCATCAGTTGCATTTGTAATATGAATCTGGAGACCCTAGCTTTAATCCTTCAAAATTATAGCAAATACTAGAATTTGACCTTGATAAAATAGGTCAAAGGTCGGTCATTTTCAATAGGCTTCTGACACTTCACTAGATTCATACATGGTATAAATTTACATTGCCTGGCTACAATCCTTCTTGAGATATCGTGTCCAGAAGAAAGATGGACAGACGGGCGGACGCTCCGACAGACGGATGGACAGAAAACGCTGACAACGACAATACCCTTCCGCCAAAATCTGCCCGAGGAGTAAAAACTATAAAATGTTTAATCATCTGGTATTTCCAGCAAATCTCTGGCTGTAAAATCTAAAATGAACGAAATGTAAAAAAAAATGTCTTTACCGTTATTTGTACATTTTCATGAAAATGGCCCTTATGTTCAGCTCTGGGATCAGTAAACAGCTAGTTACTTGTTGGTGTATCATGAAACATTGTCCAGGTTAGTGGTCAGGGATTAAGATTATTAGCTTGGCAAACATTGCTTTCCTCGATTACACAGTTAATATGGATAAAGTCAAAAGTTGAATTGCCAGTCTGAACTCAAAAGTCAGTTAAATGTAAACAACATATTTTTCCACAAACCAACACTGATCTTGATTATATTATAATTTGATCAATTAAACCCAGCTAGACCAATGCATGCTGAGGGCTTTATCGTTTTATTGCTGCTAGAGCCTCCAGTGCATGGTAATAAAACAGCCTTCTGTAGGTTTTGATTACAGTCACTAAGATTGTCCTTGTTGTTTTACATGTACATGTACCTCTGTCTGCACTTGTGGGCTGCTTTACCAAGAGGCGCCTCTATAGGTCACAAACCACTAAATATTCGTCTTACTTAATATGTAGTAAATTGGCCGAGCATATCTTGAGAAAACTATATTCCCTAATATTCGCCGCCACAAATGACCCACCACACTAGGTAGCCTGGCCTTTCCGCCCAAACATATGGAAAATTCAGCATACATTCCCCACCATTTTTTCGAGATGAGACCGCCAGAAATAGGGTCATCCAGCCCGACACCATTACGACAAATTTCGGAGGTGCCAATCAAACTGGCCCAGAATTTTTTCCGATTAAAATTTGAAAAGGTGGTTTTGATATATTTTCGAGTCAAATATTATAGAAACATTTCAAAATACGTCACAGACCATTTCTGGCCCAGTCAGGTATAATGGCCAATCAATGTTCGCCGGAAGTCAAGTCCTGATAATAATCTTGGACCCACTCACATCAATGGAGGTTTGTGACCTACAAAACATGTACAGTTGTCCATTTGGAGTGATCTGCAATGTACATGTATTAAATTTATTTGACAAGGGAAGTGGGCGTTCCATTTAACTTTTCTTGAGTGATCGCAACAAAGAAAAAACATAAGAGCTGAAACTTAGTAAATTGTACTTCGTCATTTTGAGTCATTCTGAGCCAATTTGCATAATTTCTGTGACAACATTAATTTCTGTGACCCCCGCCCCCACGTCTGCAGTTATCTTAAAAGACCTGTTATAATCGAGCAAATCATTATTTTTTACTTGCTTTGTGGTACATGTACATTATGTACAGAAATATATGGAAGACTTTACAGAGATACATTGTAGATACTGTAACAAATTCTTATAAATCAGACTAACAGAATATATGTAATCATACTTGTATGGGCTGTAAATCATGGTTGATAAGTGCACTTCTAATACCTTGACTTAATTTGATATCGATCTGGACAATCACTACAAATTGTGCGTGTTGATAGCGCTATAGTCTGTCTATATGTGCATAAACCATACCACCACCGGCATACATGTATCTGCATGCATGATGCAGTCAAAGTTTGCCAATAATACATGTACCACTGATCATGGCAATTGGACAGATTGTGAACAGTTATAAAGGTCAGGCAAGTTTAATCAGAGCGTTACACATCATCCAGACGCATGTACATTTTCTACTGGTTACAGAGGGCAAGCCATGAGGCCATGAGGCATAACAACATCATATGATGTATGTTATACCATGAATCCTATACCTTGACTGGACCAGAGACTTGGCTTTATCAAAGACAAATCCCTTACCTAACACCGCCACAAAATACAATGCATGCTTCCTGTGAGCAATTCGTATGCTGTAACATCACCCACCGTGCTGCCATATTCAATCCTGTGAAACTTCCCAAATAATTCTTTCTGAAATCTTGTAGAAGAACAATATCGGTAAACAGAGATATAATATCATATTTTACACAAGGGCTTAGAATAAATCCCATGCGCATTTGAAACTACACTAGTTGACCAATCAGGTTGCTGACTGGGTGAAACAAATTTAAAATCACGCCCCTTGTTATTACACACAGGAACTCGCGTGGACCAATAAAGTCAAAGGTAAAGGGGGCCTGTAAGGCATCAGATCTATGTCACCGAAAGTCCGATGCTTTTTTAGGCAGTAGAAAATATCAAAATACTGTCGAACAAACTTTTCCTAGCGTAACCTCTTGGTGTACATGTTTTTTTTTCATTTCGCCATATGTACCATCCTGTTTTACCTGGATTGATAGCAGAACTGTATTTCGGAAATGTTTTTATTTGAAATGGACGGATGGATGTACATGGGCACTCCGCCGTACTGCAATAAATATCAAAGAGCATATAAGGTGGAAAACGAAGAACAACTTATAAACAGTTCAAATAAAGCCAAATGTAGTTGGGAACAAGACTGAACATTTGCTCAATGGTGTCCCTCCGACTTCTGACAGATGGCACTCCAAGTACTATTCAGTACCTTGAGTTGAATATGTGTTCACATATGATCTCACAGTCCGCTACATGTAAAAGAATACCACATTTCATTAACTTATTACCCTTAGAAGATTGACTTCAATCACTCGGTGTATTGGGCCCTATTCCAGCTTCACAAAGCATTACGTCACAGCACCCCGTTTGAATGAACCAATGAAATTATCTGTTTTTATCTCGCCTTACGGTGTTCCCTCCATGGAATGATATGGTTTTTAGTTTAATAAATACAAAAATCAATAAAAATTCAGAAAAAAATAAAACAAAAAGTAAAAAAATATATGGGATAAAACATAAACCCTTTTAAGGAATCCGAATGAGGTTTTTTTCCATAATGATTCTGGTAAAATTGCAGTATAATGGAAATTGCAAATCAGCTCAAACTCTCAAAAAATTATGTTACATGGCTTGCCCTCTTAAAAGTATCGTATCGTGGACATGTATAATCAGCTGAATTTTTTTCTTCGTCTTGCCATGTGCCAGCCGCAGTCGTGCAATAAAAAGTTCGACCAACAAAGAAAAGTATGGTCATTTCCATGGCTGACAGTTCCTGGTGATGCATGCCATACCAGCCTGACCCTGTTCTATATCAGGCCTGACAAGTCTCACTAAAATGTCTCCAGTTTCCAGAAATTCACTCTGACTCCCAGAACTTTTTTCCAAAAATTAACATTGAGTAAATAGGAGGCTCAAGGAATTTATTTCAATATTTAACATTGGTTAAATGGGGAAGGACCAAAATGAAATTTGGCAGCACTACTTGGCAGCACTGCGATATGACCAGTAGTTTGTCCGATCAGTTCTGATCAGACAGCTGATAAGGCTGGATAAGAGCTTTTCGTTTCCTACTGGTAGTGATGGCAAGGAGGAGGAAATACACTTCATTAAATGGAGAAAAGATAGTGCCACGGCACTGTAGCTCATCTGACTGTAACAGGAGCAAGTATAGCTTAAGATTTTTTTTACGAAAGAACTGCAATAGATGAGCTTCTAACTTGTGTTGTCCCCCCTGAACACAGAATGATCCATGCAGTAATTTCCTGAGATTTCATGATCAAGTTTCATGGGAAATTCAAGATGTGGCCATATTGGATTTTCGAAATGGACCAAAAAAGGTATCTTGCACAACTGGACCACAAGGGGAACCTGTGTACCCAATTTGACAAAGATCCATGCAGTAATTTCTTGAGAATTCACGATAACAAAATTTCATGGGGAAATTCAACATGGGCGTCTGGTGGCCATATTGGATTTTCGAATCGGACCAGAAAAGGTATCTTGCAGAACTAGACCCCAAGACGAACCTGTGTATCAAATTTGAGAAAGAACAATCCAGTAGTTCCTGAGAAATCGCGATAAAGTTTCATGGGGAAATCCAAGATGGCCGCCTGGTGGCCATATTGGATTTTCGAATCAGAGTAGAAAAGGTATCTTACACAACTAGACCCCAAGGGGAACCTGTGTACCAAATTTGAGAAAGATCCATGCAGTAACTTCTGAGAAATTGTGATAATGTTTCATGGGGAAATCCAAGATGGCCACCTGGTGGCCATATTGGATTTTTGAATCAGGCCACAAAAGGTATCTTGCACAACTAGACCCCAAGGGGAACCTGTGTACCAAATATGAGAAAGATCCATGCAGTAGTTCCTGAGAAATTGCGATAACAATGTTTCATGGGGAAATTCAAGATGGCCGCCTGGTGGCCATATTGGATATTCAAATTGGACTAAAGTACACATGTTGTACAGCTAGGCCCAAAGGGGAACCGGTGTACCAAATTTGAGAAAGATCCATGAAGTAGTTGCTGAAAAATAATGATGACCAGATTTCACTGGCAAATTCAAGATGGCCGCCATGGCAGCCATATTTAAAATCATATCGACACCGCATAAATAATTTCTGGTGTACTCATTGGGGGGAACATGCATGCCAAGTTGAGAAGAAGATGGACGACGGACGACTGACGACGGACGACGGACAATCAGGCCATGACATAAGCCCATCGGGCCTTCGGCCCAGATGAGCTAAAAATGTGTTACCCGTCCAATCAAGTATATATGAAGTATATATTCACCAGCTATACAAATGTTCATTTACCAGAAATAACATGTAAAATATTATATAGATTGTATATTTTTCTATTGTTCATAATTTTGAATTACTAAATAGCCATAATGTATTGGGATGCTTGAAAAAAAATTTTTTGCTCATCCTGGAATGTCTGCACTAAGACTAAACATGGAGCCTACTATCCAAATTGAGTTCAGAATATTTGGAATAGATTTTTTTTATTTGGAGAACAAATTGCCTATGCATTGTTGAATTTGTTTATCTTGGTCAGACCTTCAGTTATATAAAACTGGTCTCAGTCAGAAAATTTATGGTCTTTTCTCAGCAGGGCTACTTTAGCCAACACTGCTGGAGACTGTGCCATCCTTCAATTCCAATGAAAACCAACCCTGACCAGCTGCTACATGGATAACCATGCAAGTACTGGGGACACTTCAATAACCTAGAATTGGCAGATTCACATTTCCCCAGGGTCTCCAGGATTCTTCACTTCACATACATGTAGCTGACACGAGTATATCCATGCTGGTGTCAGGACAAATCTTTTGTTGTGGTGTCAATTAAGTGTAGAAATGTTTAATTCAGACAAATGTTATGATGTCTTCTTTTAGACCAATTGAAACTATATATGTAGATGAGTATGATTATATATCCATTACATTTTATACATTTAAATTAACGGTTTAACCTCATTCAGCAATCATGTAAATGTAAGTATTTCTTGAGCCGATTGATGAAGAATTTAAAAATATATAAATAAACAAAAAATAAGTTTTCAACGAAAATTATCCGTAAAAAACTTATCTGTAAAAAATATTTCTGCGCATAATTACATGAACTTCAAATCTCTTTAACTGTTGCGCAATTATAGGTTAACAGCAGATGTGGGATAAATATTTGCTGAAAAGTCGCTAAATATTTGCTGAAAAGTCGCTTGCCGAAACGTCATACCCTCCATTTCAAGCAAATTGTCCATGATTCCTCTTCATTCATTCCAGTATTCTAAATTTGTGAAGCTTTAGATTTGCTTTCAAGCCAAGGGACAGGTTTAAATTCATGTATCCTTCATAGAGATTTTATGAGTATCAGCCTGTTTTGATTTCAGTGCTGGCTAAATCAGGGCTCTGTCCAGTTAGGATGGTGTGATGTGTAGGGCCTACACAGTTATGGTTTAAATAGATAAGCTCCATGGACTGACAATGCAAGTTCTACTTCAGATCTGCAGCAAATGTCATCCACTCATAGAGTGTTATGGCTTCTAAAACAAACAATTGATGGCTTCTAAAACAAACAATTAGCTACTTCAATCAGAGAGGCCAGTATCACTGGAAAAGGGATCAAATGTTTACCATCAACTCCACTTTGCCACTAATCTAAAGTATCATCACAGATAGATTTTCCTTCCTAGACTACATCTGTGTTGAAGGATCTGAATCACATTTACACTACATTTATTATGGGTTATGCCGACCTTTGGAACTATATATCCAGAATTATAGTTACGATATACCTCTTATTTGAACAGTCTTCCGAGCAGCACATGGACATGTTCAATGCTGTTCAAATTTTAGAATATTGTTGCTTTATTTAGTGGCATTGAAAATAAATTGTAGCAAAAATAAATTTAGAATGCGTAAATGTGCCACTTTTGCACATGCAGATTCTAATGATCCAATTCAAATGTGTTCGTCTGTTCTGTCCTTATTATTGGGCCTGGCACACATGTACACATATCATTTCATATATAATTAAAAAGATCGATCAAAATTACTGCTTGTTACAAAGGATACATACATTCACTTTAAGGCAAATGTATACGTTTTGATGTAATATGTGTAAATGGACCGTGTAGTGTTTCCTGTTTAGGAAATATATACAGCATTTCCTATTCAAGAAACAATATACGGTTTCCGATTTGGAAACATTAAAATGTTTTGTACTGAGGAAACTTCACATGGATTCCTGTTTAGGAAATTTTCGAAATGCCGAGGGTAGTGGATGAGATGAATAAGTGCAATATGGTGTAAGCTCTAAAAATATATGAGGGTAGGAATCGAGTGAGGTTAGGAGACCGAGGTAGGGGCTTGGTGCCCCTGGGGTGGGAACATGCATGTTCCCGGAGGGCAGTGGATGGGTTGAATACGTGTAGTATGGTGCAAGCTTCAGGAATATATGACGGTAGTGGGACGCGAGGCTTAGTTTAGGAGATAGAGGATGGGGCTTAGTGCCCTGGGGTTTGGGACAGGATTTCGAGGGAGGTGACTGGGTTGAAAAAATGCGATATGATGTAAGCTCACGAATATATGAGGCTAGGGGGTCGGGCGAGTTTAGGTGACAGAGGGTGTAGCTTGGTGCCCCGGGGTGGGGACATATTCCCCGAGAGTAGTGGATGGGTTGAAAACTTGTAGTATGGTGCAAGCTCCAGGAAGTATATGAGGTTAGGCAGTCTGGCGAGTTTAAGAGATAGAGGACAGAGCTCGGTGCATCGGGGGTGGCGACATGCTCTCGATGGTAGTGCATGGGTTGGGTAACCATAAGTGCAGCATGATGTAAGCTCTCGGAATATATAAGTTAGCATTATTAATCAAGTAGAGGATCATGAATCAATTCATAATGACGGCCATGCGAAGAGAAAAGTGATTTTTTCAGTCTATTTTCTTCACAATTTAAGCTTTTCTGCGGGGGAAAAATGCACACAACATTACAGATAGTTTATTTACTAATTTATCAAGTAGTATTTGCGAAGATAATTGCTTAATTGAAAACAAATCGAAAAATTTACCGAAAATACCTCCTGAAAAAAATCAGCTCCCCTACCAGACCAAATGCCTGAGAAAATCATTGTGTACCATCAATGGAACTAGTGTCATATGGCGGGGTGATAGATACGAATGTCTCGGTAATTAGTGTCCCTTTTCATATTTCTTTTCTATTGCAACCAAGGACGGACACTTGTCCCCAATGTGGAGAAAAATGTCCTAGCTGGGTTAGAAGATATGGGGCGGACACTCTTAACCACCGGACACTCTTAGCGGCTCCACACCGGGACGAAACAAGCTGTGTGGGTGGCCACATGCAATGCACATGTGATTTTAATTACCTATATATCTTATATGCAAAGCTGTTTTAGGTGTGCCCTCAAAGTATCTACCAATTCCATAAAATGAGCAATTACGCGGAATACTAATACAATTTACATAATTGCTACGCTATGCATTTCTGCATACATGTATAATAATCGCTGTACCTGAGGTTCGTCACACATTCGAATATTTATATCTCATATGTATAGATATATATCATAATTATCGGTATATCATATACGTGTGAATATCGAGTACTGATTTAACATTTTCATGCAGATAGTGAGTGCACATTTAACATGTCTTACCTGTAAATCTCGTACTATCTATCTTTTAGGTATCTGGACATTGTACTCTTGGAGCTCAAGCTTCATCCCGCCGCTGATGTGTGTGAAGCTGACACCCAGTACCCAGTTCCCAGTTCCCAATTCAAAACTAGGTTGAAGTAGAAAATTAGTTCATTTGAAAATAGGGGTATATTGCAAAACCACCAGAAACAGATGGCTAGACGGTCATAGACAACACAGACAGAGGCAAACTGGGTAATGGGTAATGGGTAACAGTCGAATTGGGTAACGGGCTATAGAACGCCATCAAACAGATAATACGCGAACTGGGTAACGGGAGATGGACGAATTGGGGGACGGGTGATAGACAGATGCGAACTGGGTAATGGGTAATGGGTGACAGTTGAATTGGGTAACGGGCTACAGAATGCCTAAAAAGAGATAATACGCGAACTGGGTAACGGGAGATGGACGAATTGGGTGAAGGGTGACAGACAGATGCGAACTGGGTAATGGGTGACAGTCGAATTGGGTAACGGGCTACAGAATGCCTGCAAAGAGATAATACGCGAACTGGGTAACGGGAGATGGACGAATTGGGGGACGGGTGATAGACAGACGCGAACTGGGTAATGGGTAATGAGTGACAGTTGAATTGGGTAACGGGCTACAGAATGCCTAAAAAGAGATAATACGCGAACTGGGTAACGGGAGATGGACGAATTGGGTAATGGGTGACAGACAGTTGCGAACTGGGTAATGGGTGACAGTCGAATTGGGTAACGGGCAATAGAACGCCTGCAAAGAGATAATACGCGAACTGGGTAACGAGAGGAGGACGAATTGGGTAATGGGTGACAGTCGGAAGCGAACTGGGTAATGGGTAATGGGTAACAGTCGAATTCGGTAACGGTCAATAGAACGCCTACAAAGAGATAATACGCGAACTGGGTAACGGGAGATGGACCATTTGGGGGACGGGTGATAGACAGATGCGAACTGGGTCATGGGTGACAGTCAAATTGGGTAACGGGCTACAGAATGCCTAAACAGGGAGAATACGCGAACTGGGTAACGGGAGATGGACGAATTGGGTAATGGGTGACAGACAGATGCGAACAGGGTAATGGGTAATGGGTGACAGTCGAATTGGGTAACGGACTACAGAATGCCCAAAAAGAGATAATACACGAACTGGGTAACGGGAGAAGGACGAATTGGGTAATGGATGACAGTCAGAGTCGAACTGGGTAATGGGTAATGGGTGACAGTCGAGTTGGGTAACGGGCTACAGAATGCCTAAAAAGAGATAATACGCGAACTGCTTAACGGGAGAAGGACGAATTGGGTAATGGGTAATGGGTAACAGTGGAATTGGGTAACGGGCTACAGAACGCCTGCAAAGAGATAATACGCGAACTGCGTAACGGGAGAAGGACGAATTGGGTAATGGGTGACAGACAGATGCGAACTGGGTAATGGGTAATGGGTGACAGTTGAATTGGGTAACGGGCTACAGAATGCCTAAAAAGAGATAATACGCGAACTGGGTAACGGGAGATGGACGTAATGGGTGACAGAAAGATGCGAACTGGGTAATGAGTAACAGTCGAATTGGGTAACGGGCTATAGAACGACTGCAAAGAGATAATACGCGAACTGGGTAACGGGAGAAGGACGAATAGGATAATGGGTGACAGACAGATGCGAACTGGGTAATGGGTAATGGGTGACAGTTGAATTGGGTAACGGGCTACAGAATGCCTAAAAAGAGATAATACGCGAACTGGGTAACGGGAGATGGACGTAATGGGTGACAGAAAGATGCGAACTGGGTAATGGGTAACAGTCGAATTGGGTAACGGGCTATAGAACGCCTGCAAAGAGATAATACGCGAACTGCGTAACGGGAGAAGGACGAATTGGGTAATGGGTGACAGTCAGAGGCGAACTGGGTAATGGGTAATGGGTGACAGTCGAATTGGGTAACGGGCTACAGAATGCCTAAAAAGATATAATACGCGAACTGGGTAACGGGAGATGGACGAATTGGGTAATGGGTGACAGACAGATTGGAACTGGGTAATGGGTACCTGGTAACAGTCGAATTGGGTAAGGGCTATAGAACGCCTGCAAAGAGATAATACGCGAACTGGGTAATGGGAGATGGACGAATTTGGTAATGGGTGACAGACAGATGCGAACTGGGTAATGGGTAATGGGTGACAGCCGAATTGGGCAACGGGCTACAGAATGCCTAAAAAGAGATAATACGTGAACTCGGTAACGGGAGATGGACGAATTGGGTAATTGGTGACAGACAGATGCGAACTGGGTAATGGGTAATGGGTGACAGCCGAATTGGGTAACGGCCTACAGAATGCCTGCGAAGAGATAATACACGAACTGGGTAACGGGAGAAGGACGAATTGGGTAATGGATGACAGTCAGAGGCGAACTGGGTAATGGATAATGGGTGACAGTCGAATTGGGTAAAGGCTACAGAATGCCTAAAAAGAGATAATACGCGCACTGCGTAACGGGAGAAGGACGAATTGGGTAATGGGTAATGGGTAACAGTCGAATTGGGTAACGGGCTATAGAACGCCTGCAAAGAGATAATACGCGAACTGGGTAACGGGAGATGGACGAATTGGGTAATGGGTGATAGACAGATGCGAACTGGGTAATGGGTAATTGGTGACAGTCGAATTAGGTAACGGGCTACAGAACGCCTGCAAAGTGATAATACGCCAACCGGGTAACGGGAGATGGACGAATTGGGGGACGGGTGATAGACAGGGGAGAACTGGGTAATGGGTAATGGGTAACAGTCGAATTGGGTAACGGGCTACAGAACGCCTGCAAAGAGATAATACGCGAACTGGGTAACTGGAGATGGACAAATTGGGTAATGGGTGACAGACAGATGCGAACTGGGTAACGGGAGATGGACGAATTGGTAATGGGTGACAGACAGATGCGAACTGGGTAATGGGTAATGGGTAAGAGTCGAATTGGGTAACGGGCTACAGAACGCCTGCAAAGAGATAATACGCGAACTGCGTAACGGGAGAAGGACGAATTGGGTAATGGGTGACAGTCAGAGGCGAACTGGGTAATGGGTAATGGGTGACAGTCGAATTGGGTAACGGGCTACGGAATGCCTAAAAAGAGATAATACGCGAACTGGGTAACGGGAGATGGACGAATTAGGTAATGGGTGACAGGCAGATGCGAACTGGGTAATGGGTAACAATCGAATTGGGCAACAGGATATAGAACGCCTGCAAAGAGATAATACGCGAACTGGGTAACGGGAAAAGGACGAATAGGGTAATGGGTGACAGACAGATGCGAACTGCGCAATGGGTAATGGGTGGCAGTTGAATTGGGTAACGGGCTACAGAATGCCTAAAAAGAGATAATACTCGAACTGGGTAACGGGAGATGGACGTAGTGGGTGACAGAAAGATGCGAACTGGGTAATGGGTAACAGTCGAATTGGGTAACGGGCTATAGAACGCCTGCAAAGAGATAATACGCGACCTGCGCAACGGGAGAAGGACGAATTGGGTAATGGGTGACAGTCAGAGGCGAACTGGGTAATGGGTGACAGTCGAATTGGGTAACGGGCTACAGAATGCCTAAAAAGATATAATACGCGAACTGGGTAACGGGAGGTGGAGGAATTGGGTAATGGGTGACAGACAGATGCGAACTGGATAATGGGTAATGGGTAACAGTCGAATTGGGTAAGGGCTATAGAACGCCTGCAAAGAGATAATACGCGAGCTGGGTAACGGGAGATGGACGAATTGGGTAATGGGTGCCAGACAGATGCGAACTGGGTAATCGGTAACAGTCGAATTGGGTAACGGGCTACAGAATGCCTAAAAAGATATAATACGCGAACTGGGTAACGGGAGATGGACGAATTGGGTAATGGGTGACAGACAGATGCGAACTGGATAATGGGTAATGGGTAACAGTCGAATTGGGTAAGGGCTATAGAACGCCTGCAAAGAGATAATACGCGAACTGGGTAACGGGAGATGGACGAATTAGGTAATGGGTGACGGACAGATGCGAACTGGGTAATGGGTAATCGGTAACAGTCGAATTGGGTAACGGTCAATAGATCGCCTACAAAGAGATAATACGCGAACTGGGTAACGGGAGATGGACCATTTGGGGGACGGGTGATAGACAGATGCGATCTGGGTAATGGGTGACAGTCGAATTGGGTAACGGGCTACAGAATGCCTAAACAGGGAGAATACGCGAACTGGGTAACGGGAGATGGACGGATTGGGTAATGGGTGACAGACAGATGCGAACTATGTAATGGGTAATGGGTGACAGTCGAATTGGGTAACGGGCAACAGAACGCCTGCAAAGAGATAATACGCGAACTGGGTAACGGGAGAAGGCGAACTGGGTAATGGGTGACAGTCAGAGACGAAATGGGTAATGGGTGACAGTCGAATTGGGTAACGGGTTACAGAATGCCTAAAAAGAGATAATACGTGAACTGGGTAACGGGAGATGGACGAATTGGGTAATGGGTGACAGACAGATGCGAAATATGTAATGGGTAATGGGTGACAGTCGAATTGGGTAACGGGCAACAGAACGCCTGCAAAGAGATAATACGCGAACTGGGTAACGGGAGAAGGCGAACTGGGTAATGGGTGACAGAATGCCTAAAAAGAGATAATACGTGAATT
>JAVTVY010055002.1:0-30770 GCA_036873755.1 Hanleya hanleyi | reverse complement strand
GCGCCGTTCGTCGACGAATCGGCGACGCGTGACTAATGCGGTACGCGTGTAACGCCCGCAGGCACGTGACTCACGGTGTAATTACAGCCTATCGACCTATCTTCAAGACTCCACCATAGCTAGATCACCATAAGTAGACCACCCTGTCCCCATAAATAGGTCGCCATATAGTCGTATGGCCTTATATAATCGGGGTGGTAGGTAGAGACTATCTTTGTAACTAGGTGAGTAGGTCGAGGTGTCGTCAAGGGTCAGGTGATCAACTGATAAAATAACCAATGCGTATATAAAGACTTCTCGTGCGCTTCCCACTTTATTCTACGACTGTCGCACCTGTAAAAGCCGATATGTATAGACTAATGAGTAACCTTTACGCTTTAGTGAGCGGTGAAGGAAATTCTCCTCGAGTAACATTTCAACGTATACGGCATAATAGGCAGATTATAAAACCTTATGGTGTTGCCATACGACTGACGAGAGATGGGTGGTTTTCATTCAAACAATTCCTGCCTAGAGTGGATAGAATGATTCAGGCTAAAGAGACGGTTGAAACTCCATTCAAGCTACAAGATAATATATACATAAGCACTGCAGCGTATGAAGGGGAATGGCTCGTCCACATAAGAGAGTGGTACCTAAAATCACCAACCAGCGAGTTGAAACCGGGTCGGAACGGACACACGCTGAACACGAAAGGCTGGGATATGTTGAAAAAACTCATTCCTATCATTGAGACCAACATGATTGAAATAGAACAGCGTTCCGTCAGCAACGAATTCAACAAGTCTATCACAGGACCAATTCTGCCACCTAAACCAGTTGGATCTGCCGCGAGTGATCTACCGAGCGAAAATTTGGTGAATGATAATGGTGGATATTCATACGATGAAGCGGACGGCGTCTCTATGTGCGGCATTTTATACCGCAACCAAATGGAACAGTTGTATTGTGACACGTGCAATCCCTTTGGGGCTGGACTACTTCAGCGATGAAAACTCGAACAATGTGAACATTAGAAGAAAGACTGTTCCTATTTCATCATTCATATATGGGACTTCATGACGTTAAACATTTTTTCCTAACCCTTCACGCTATTAATGGGAGAAGGCTTCGTATAATAAGTGAGACTTGTGTATACCGTTATTAACTGTAAGACTGGTCGATCTCGCTTAAAATCAAATCGGTTACCTGAATTTCTCCTATTTGTTCGGGTATTCCCCCGTGCTACGTCGTATGACGCCACAGCCAATGGTGAACGGTTGCACAATCCCGACGCTATGTTGTACAATTCACCTGATTTCACTATCATCTGATATAGAACAAAGAATTTCCATGACGTATAATCAATATGACAGCAATGAGAAAATAATCATGACAGCAGTGAGGAAAAATTCTGCCGAATCAACGTTATTATTCAATATTCTGCAATATTGAGTCAATGCCGTATTTTCATGTATAACCTATTCCCCTACTTACTTACTCATTCTGTCAGTTGTATTAAAAGTTTTCAGTTTATACCGTCACATTTCTGTGTGCGTTTTCAATACTACTAGTGTATACCCATATTCTACTACAGCAAGTTGTCAATTGAAAACTGTATGCAATGTTTACAGCTTATAAAACTGGACAGTCTCCTCGGCTTCGGGGATAATGACGTCACCAAATACTGCCCCTGACCTAACAGACCTATATCCTGTTGTGTGAAACATACTGTTACTTGCTTATTTTTCTATATAACGTCATTCCTAATTCTGTATCGTTGACGTGTATATTTTTCTGGAAAACGTTTCGAAAGTCTGTCGACATTGCATTTTTCGACTATTGTATAGTGTTTATCATGTCCGAGGCATGAACACGTTTGTCTATCACAATACCAAAGTAACCTCCTCAACATAGTCTACGTCACTGTAATGTGTCAGCGATCATCAAACATTTTTTTATCCCGTGAAAATCTCAACTTTATGTCTAATGTAAGAATTAATAGAGCGTGCCATTCTCTCGTACTCTACAGATTTGCGAGTTCAACGTATGAAAGTCTCGTTAACGATCTATAATCGACTATAGGTCAAATGACATGAAGGAGAGGTCAACCTCATTAGTTCCGCCCGACTGGAATTGAATGCGACACTCTGTTCACAGTTTATACAATCTTGAGACAAGTTTGAAAGCGCTGAACTAGAACTTCGGGGTCATAAATTAGCCTTTAAACTTGCGCAAGGTGTAAAATAGTGAATAAAACAGCATAACCAGTGTCTTTTTGTTGATAAAATATTTGATGTTATTATTAAAGTCAAAGCTTTATGGAGACGCAGCTGGAAACTGGAAATTATCTTCTTCAATCGACTTTCAGTGACAGACATAGACTATGAGGAAGCACTCAGCCAGACGATTAAGATGCGGAAATGCTTATTCGATAAGTTGATTGATGACGGTGATAGCGAGGACTCCGAATAAAGATCCCAGTGGAAATATTCGTACATAAACATTGAATGGAAGGCTAGATATTGAAATGATATCCACAACAATGGAGATGTATTTCATATAAGCAGTTTTCTCCCATTATTTGCTCAGTGCCATGAGTTGAAGAATAAAGCGATTATTTAGTAATCTTCGTATTGCTTTGCCCCTATTTTATAATAGTCACTTAATTCCTCCTCCTCCTCCTCTCCCTCCTCCTCCTCACACACACACACACACACACACACACACATCCTCCTCGGGCAAAAGTGTCTTTTACCATTATATCTATTTTGGTCGGGCAGGAATCGATTTCTGATAAACTAGAAATCATTGGCGTTATTGTACGCGTGTGAATTTTGGGCGTATGAATGTTTAGCACGCCATAGCATGAACATCAACAGTCGAAAATTGAATAACACGGGACCAACTCTAGAACAGGACTGGTGTTCAGAGAATATATATTATTTTGTTATCGAGAACGAGTGTAAATGTTAATAGTTAAAATAGTGAACAATGGCGATGTTTGGATGTGTACGGATGAGTTGTCTGATTAAGAATTCGCAAAAAGCGAATTCAGGGCGATTGCACGCTCGAATCGAAATCCATGTCACCACGGACATCGGCAGCGCTTCTCGAGGAAGCTCGTGTACGGATATGCCGGGAAAACTTACCTTCTATCGCGGGGACAAACTGTTTGAGTTGATTTCCCAGTTTTCAACAACAGTCTCGCCCTAAGAAGGTACCATTTTCGTACACGCAGTAATCGCCTCAGACGTCGTCATGCGCTTTTGTTAAATGAGCACGTAGTATAACCGATTTACTTTCCTTAACATGACAATAATCCTCTAAAATGGGGGCTGCATCGATTGTACATTATCGCCTTTTCCTTGGGTGAACAAACATTTGTAGGATTTCATACTATGGGTCGACTTAGGACCGTTTTTCAATACAGAGTTAACTTGTTCATGGTATTGCATGAACAGTATGAGGGGGTCCGCTTTAGCGTTAAAGCCTAATGTATGTAAGTGTGTAGTCTACACATATCGTATTTCGCTTTCACGAAATTAATACACTCACCGTCGAAGGTCCCACATGCGCGTCGTTTCGAGGGCGATCGCCAGGGGCTCATGATATCAACATTGTTTGAATCCGGCCCACAACTCTGTTGTCGGATTCATTCCAAATCGCAGTCCCATAATTTTGTTAGACCGTTCACGAATTCGTCTGAAATAGGTACAAATGGGAGTCATACACTTTACGTTATCAAATCATCCTGGAGTAGAATAGTCATAAGATTCAAATCTGACATCCCCCGAAAATTCCTAATATGACTCGCTATAACATCGTATGACGTTGTCATACAACGCGCCTCTCTCTCGGCTATCGAACGGCGTTAGATTCATCCCCGTAACCCTTCCCGTTCCCAAGATATTGAGATTTCCCCGAAATTCGTGCGATTCATCTTGTGACGTCACTATGACGTCACCGTGGTGATCTGACGACGCGTCTCTCTCCTGGCTATCCAACGACGTAAGTTTCATCGCAGTAGCCCTTCCCGTTCCAGAGATATTGAGATTCTAATGAATTTCAAAAAAAAAAAAAAAAATCGAAAATATTTTTTGGTCGAAAACGAAATTTCCAAGCTTTAGGTAAACAATTATACATTCTACCTATTTATCGAGTATATTTTTAATGAAGTGTAATGGGAAACATATACGCCTCGGGTCAGCGAACCAACCAGTCGTGCATGACGAAGTATATATCAAACATGACTACAAGTGTCCTCGGGCTACAACCGCTCGTGCGTGACGAAGTCTATCTTTGTAACACTCATAATACCATACACACCTTTGTAATATATATCTAGCCGGATAGTGGGCTTTAGGGCAGCATCCTTTTGTTTGTCACTTTAGCCGACCCCATAGCTTGGCTAAGCCTATCCTGTTTGTTTGTTTGTACATGGCACCGTTTTTTAACAAACATTGATATATGTATATATATTTTTATGTTTCTATATGTATTCATGTATGGAAATAAAGTAAAGTAAGATCAGATTCGCTTGACAGCTCAGGTCTCATTGAGAATGGTGTCATACACGTCCTGATCATGATTAAAGCGTGTTTGGACTTGCAGAAACTAGTAAAAAAGTGCGCTTGATAAGCACAGTGTAAATGTCTGGAGGACTAGTATGGTATAATGTTACCTACATTTGTAATAAATCATTAATCGCCTTGTATGTCGGAGTATCAAAAGCATCATAATATTATAAAATCCCGCTGCTAGTTGGCAGACTTTGCTATGACGTCAGGGGGTATCGCCACTGAACTCTATTTCACGGTTCCGGTGAGTTAGAGATCTCAATGAACAAATCGGCGCACCTTAGATTGAATTAACTTCGCGGTTAAGCCGCTGAGGATGTCCATTTGGATACTCTGCCTATATTAATGAGGAAATTTCCTATACCCATGTATGGGAAAACTTCACATAGTATAATTTTAGCAATAGGCTCTTAACCTATGAGGAAAAACAAATGTGCTGAAAAGCTTACCCATAATAATCGTTCGAAGGTAGTCCTCTGTCCATCCTGTCCATCCGGGTATGTCTTTTCAACACTGTCACAACAAGCTATTTTACATTAAGAGCAAGGTTTTATCACGCGAGTGTTCAGCTTTTGATGTCAAGCTCCTTAAATATACCATTAGTTGAGTCTGAAAATAGAACTGATGTCACCTTCGAAGCAACGATTCGAGAACACCACGAGAAATTCATCACCAGTGTGGAAGATGAGTGTCAGTTTTAATTAAAAATCATTCGTGCGAGACGTAGTATCGTTTTATAATAGAGTAAAACAAGGCCATATATGTCCTCCGGCTATGGACACGGTTGGGTGAACAGACGATGAACATCGCAAACACTCCTCAAGCTATAGCTAACATTGAACCATGTGGTGTGCACATGCTACCCATAATAATCGTTTGAAGGTAGTCCATCCTGTCCATCCGAGTATGTCTTTTCAACACTGTCACAACAAGCTATTTTACATTAAGAGCAAGGTTTTATCACGCGAGTGTTCAGCTTTTGATGTCGGGCTCCTTAAATATACCATTAGTCGAGTCTGAAAATAGAACTGATGTCACCTTCGAAGGGCAAATATACGATTCGAGAACACCGCGAGAAATTCATCACCAGTGTGGAAGATGAGTGTGAGTTTTAATTAAAAATCATTCGTGCGAGACGTAGTATCGTTTTATAATAGAGTAAAACAAGGCCATATATGTCCTCCGGCTGTGGACACGGTTGGGTGAACAGACGATGAACATCGCAAACACTCCTCAAGCTATAGCTAACATTGAACCATGTGGTGTGCACATGCACCTGTGCCAAGTGTATCGGTATTCTCAACGTGAGTGGTGAAATGCGAGTTTTCTGTCCATTTATAAGAGCTTCCCCCCACATACGTGACTCTTATAATATGACATTAATAAACGATGAGTCTCGCGAGCCCCGCCAACCTGGTCAAACATATATTTATATATCCCACAGAGCTCGACATTTCCACAGATTGACCGCATTCTCACATCATCGCGTTTATTATACCGTATAGACGAGTCCTGAAGGTTCGTCGATAGGCTATAATTACACCGTGAGTCACGCGAACACCGCGAACCGGGGGTCGATCGACGATTATATCCTCGGGCGAGTTTCGTAAACAGCCGACCTAGAACACCGCATTAGTCACGCTCCGCGATCCATCGCGCGAGCGCGACGGTCGCCCCGGTTCGCCGGCGGAGCGTGACTAATGCGGTGTTCTAGGTCGGCTATTTACGAAACTCGCCCGAGGATATAATCGTCGATCGACCCCCGGTTCGCGGTGTTCGCGTGACTCACGGTGTAATTATAGCCTATCGACGAACCTTCAGGACTCGTCTATACGGTATAATAAACGCGATGATGTGAGAATGCGGTCAATCTGTGGAAATGTCGAGCTCTGTGGGATATATAAATATATGTTTGACCAGGTTGGCGGGGCTCGCGAGACTCATCGTTTATTAATGTCATATTATAAGAGTCACGTATGTGGGGGAAAGCTCTTATAAATGGACAGAAAACTCGCATTTCACCACTCACGTTGAGAATACCGATACGCATGGCACAGGTGCATGTGCACACCACATGGTTCAATGTTAGCTATAGCTTGAGGAGTGTTTGCGATGTTCATCGTCTGTTCACCCAACCGTGTCCACAGCCGGAGGACATATATGGCCTTGTTTTACTCTATTATAAAACGATACTAGGTCTCGCACGAATGATTTTTAATTAAAACTCACACTCATCTTCCACACTGGTGATGAATTTCTCGTGGTGTTCTCGAATCGTTGCTTCGAAGGTGACATCAGTTCTATTTTCAGACTCAACTAATGCTATATTTAAGGAGCTTGACATCAAAAGCTGAACACTCGCGTGATAAAACCCTGCTCTTAATGTAAAATAGCTTGTTGTGACAGTGTTGAAAAGACATACTCGGATGGACAGGATGGACAGGATGGACAGAGGACTACCTTCGAACGATTATTATGGGTAAGCTTTTCAGCACATTTGTTTTTCCTCATAGGTTAAGAGCCTATTGCTAAAATTATACTATGTGAAGTTTTCCCATACATGGGTATAGGAAATTTCCTCATTAATATAGGCAGAGTATCCAAATGGACATCCTCAGCGGCTTAACCGCGAAGTTAATTCAATCTAAGGTGCGCCGATTTGTTCATTGAGATCTCTAACTCACCGGAACCGTGAAATAGAGTTCAGTGGCGATACCCCCTGACGTCATAGCAAAGTCTGCCAACTAGCAGCGGGATTTTATAATATTATGATGCTTTTGATACTCCGACATACAAGGCGATTAATGATTTATTACAAATGTAGGTAACATTATACCATACTAGTCCTCCAGACATTTACACTGTGCTTATCAAGCGCACTTTTTTACTAATTTCTGCAAGTCCAAACACGCTTTAATCATGATCAGGACGTGTATGACACCATTCTCAATGAGACCTGAGCTGTCAAGCGAATCTTATCTTACTTTACTTTATTTCCATACATGAATACATATAGAAACATAAAAATATATATACATATATCAATGTTTGTTAAAAAACGGTGCCATGTACAAACAAGATTATCACAATTCCCAGGCAAACATGCACATAGGTACTGCATACGGATAGGCTTAGCCAAGCTATGGGGTCGGCTAAAGTGACAAACAAAAGGATGCTGCCCTAAACCCACTATCCGGCTAGATATATATTACAAAGGTGTGTATGGTATTATGAGTGTTACAAAGATAGACTTCGTCACGCACGAGCGGTTGTAGCCCGAGGACACTTGTAGTCATGTTTGATATATACTTCGTCATGCACGACTGGTTGGTTCGCTGACCCGAGACGTATATGTTTCCCCTTACACTTCATTAAAAATATACTCGATAAATAGGTAGAATGTATAATTGTTTACCTAAAGCTTGGAAATTTCGTTTTCGACCAAAAAAAATTTCCGATTTTTTTTTTTTTTAATTTTTTTTTTTTTTTGAAATTCATTAGAATCTCAATATCTCTGGAACGGGAAGGGCTACTGCGATGAAACTTACGTCGTTGGATAGCCAGGAGAGAGACGCGTCGTTGGATCACCACGGTGACGTCATAGTGACGTCACAAGATGAATCGCACGAATTTCGGAAAAATCTCAATATCTTGGGAACGGGAAGGGTTACGGGGATGAATCTAACGCCGTTCGATAGCCGAGAGAGAGGCGCGTTGTACGACAACGTCATACGATGTTATAGCGAGTCATATTAGGAATTTTCGGGGGATAAATCAGATTTGAATCTTATGACTATTCTACTCCAGGGTGCTTCGATAACGTAAAGTGTATGACTCCCATTTGTACCTATTTCAGCTGGGACGAAGACGAATTCGTGAACGGTCTCACAAAATTATGGGACTGCGAATTGGAACGAATCCGACAACAGAGTTGTGGGCCGGATTCAAACAATGTTGATATCACGAGCCCCTGGCGATCGCCCTCGAAACGACGCGCATGTGGGACCTTCGACGGTGAGTGCATTAATTTCGTGAAAGCGAAATACGATATGTGTAGACTACACACTTACATACATTAGGCTTTAACGCTAAAGCGGATCCCCTCATACTGTTCATGCAATACCATGAACAAGTTAACTCTGTATTGAAAAACGGTCCTAAGTCGACCCATAGTATGAAATCCTACAAATGTTTGTTCACCCAAGGAAAAGGCGATAATGTACAACCGGTGCAGCCCCCATTTTAGAGGATTATTGTCATGTTAAGGAAAGTAAATCGGTTATACTACGTGCTCATTTAACAAAAGCGCATTACGACGTCTGAGGCGATTACTGCGTGTACGAAAATGGTACCTTCTTAGGGCGAGACTGTTGTTGAAAACTGGGAAATCAACTCAAACAGTTTGTCCCCGCGATAGAAGGTAAGTTTTCCCGGCATATCCGTACACGAGCTTCCTCGAGAAGCGCTGCCGATGTCCGTGGTGACATGGATTTCGATTCGAGCGTGCAATCGCCCTGAATTCGCTTTTTGCGAATTCTTAATCAGACAACTCATCCGTACACATCCAAACATCGCCATTGTTCACTATTTTAACTATTAACATTTACACTCGTTCTCGATAACAAAATAATATATATATATATATATATATTCTCTGAACACCAGTCCTGTTCTAGAGTTGGTCCCGTGTTATTCAATTTTCGACTGTTGATGTTCATGCTATGGCGTGCTAAACATTCATACGCCCAAAATTCACACGCGTACAATAACGCCAATGATTTCTAGTTTATCAGAAATCGATTCCTGTCCGACCAAAATAGACATAATGGTAAAAGACACTTTTGCCCGAGGAGGAGGTGTGTGTGTGTGCGTGTGTGTGTGTGTGTGTGTGTGTGTGTGTGTGTGAGAGAGGAGGAGGAGGAGGAGGAGGAGGAGGAGGAGGAGGAGGAGGAGGAATTATGTGACTAGTATAAAATAGGGGCAAAGCAATACGAAGATTACTAAATAATCGCTTTATTCATCAGCTCATAGCACTGAGCAAATAATGGGAAAAAACTGCTTATATGAAATACATCTCCATTGTTGTGGGTATCATTTCGATATCTAGCCTTCCATTCAATGTTTATGTACGAATATTTCCACTGGGATCTTTATTCGGAGTCCTCGCTATCACCGTCATCAATCAACTTATCGAATAAGCATTTCCGCATCTTAATCGTCTGTCTGAGTGCTTCCTCATAGTCTATGTCTGTCACTGAAAGTCGATTGAAGAAGATAATTTCCAGTTTCCAGCTGCGTCTCCATAAAGCTTTGACGTTAATAATAACATCAAATATTTTATCAACAAAAAGACACTGGTTATGCTGTTTTATTCACTGTTTTACACCTTGCACAAGTTTAAAGGCTAATTTATGACCCCGAAGTTCTAGTTCAGCGCTTTCAAACTTGTCTCAAGATTGTATAAACTGTGAACAGAGTGTCGTATTCAATTCCACTTGGGCGGAACTAATGAGGTTGACCTCTCCTTCATGTCATTTGGCCTATAGTCGATTATAGATCGTTAACGAGACTTTCATACGTTGAACTCGCAAATCTGTAGAGTACGAGAGAATGGCACGCTCTATTAATTCTTACATTAGACATAAAGTTGAGATTTTCACGGGGTAAAAAAATGTTTGATGATCGCTGACACATTACAGTGACGTAGACTATGTTGAGGAGGTTACTTTGGTATTGTGGTAGACAAACGTGTTCGTATAGGACATGATGGCTTATATACAATAGTCGAAAAATGCCATGTCGACAGACTTTCGAGATGTTTTCCAGAAAAATATACACGTCAACGATACAGAATTAGGAATGACGTTATATAGAAAAATAAGCAAGTAACAGTATGTTTCACACAACAGGATATAGGTCTGTTAGGTCAGGGGCAGTATTTGGTGACGTCATTATCCCCGAAGCCGAGGAGACTGTCCAGTTTTATAAGCTGTAAACATTGTATACAGTTTTCAATTGACAACTTGCTGTAGTAGAATATGGGTATAGACTAGTAGTATTGAAAACGCACACAGAAATGTGACGGTATAAACTGAAAACTTTTAATACAACTGACAGAATGAGTAAGTAGGGGAATAGGTTATACATGAAAATGCGGCATTGACTCAATATTGCAGAATATTGAATAATAACGTTGATTCGGCAGAATTTTTCCTCACTGCTGTCATGATTATTTTCTCATTGCTGTCATATTGATTATACGTCATGGAAATTCTTTGTTCTATATCAGATGATAGTGAAATCAGGTGAATTGTACAACATAGCGTCGGGATTGTGCAACCGTTCACCATTGGCTGTGGCGTCATACGACGTAGCACGGGGGAATACCCGAACAAATAGGAGAAATTCAGGTAACCGATTTGATTTTAAGCGAGATCGACCAGTCTTACAGTTAATAACGGTATGCACAAGTCTCACTTATTATACGAAGCCTTCTCCCATTAATAGCGTGAAGGGTTAGGAAAAAATGTTTAACGTTATGAAGTCCCATATATGAATGACGAAATAGGAACAGTCTTTCTTCTAATGTTCACATTGTTCGAGTTTTCATCGCTGAAGTAGTCCAGCCCCAAAGGGATTGCACGTGTCACAATACAACTGTTCCATTTGGTTGCGGTGTAAAATGCCGCACATAGAGACGCCGTCCGCTTCATCGTATGAATATCCACCATTATCATTCACCAAATTTTCGGTCGGTAGATCACTCGCGGCAGATCCAACTGGTTTAGGTGGGAGAATTGGTCCTGTGATAGACTTGTTGAATTCGTTGCTGACGGAACGCTGTTCTATTTCAATCATGTTGGTCTCAATGATAGGAATGAGTTTTTTCAACATATCCCAGCCTTTCGTGTTCAGCGTGTGTCCGTTCCGACCCGGTTTCAACTCGCTGGTTGGTGATTTTAGGTACCACTCTCTTATGTGGACGAGCCATTCCCCTTCATACGCTGCAGTGCTTATGTATATATTATCTTGTAGCTTGAATGGAGTTTCAACCGTCTCTTTAGCCTGAATCATTCTATCCACTCTAGGCAGGAATTGTTTGAATGAAAACCACCCATCTCTCGTCAGTCGTATGGCAACACCATAAGGTTTTATAATCTGCCCATTATGCCGTATACGTTGAAATGTTACTCGAGGAGAATTTCCTTCGCCGCTCACTAAAGCGTAAAGGTTACTCATTAGTCTATACATATCGGCTTTTACAGGTGCGACAGTCGTAGAATAAAGCGGGAAGCGCACGAGAAGTCTTTATATACGCATTGGTTATTTTATCAGTTGATCATCTGACCCTTGACGACACCTCGACTTACTCACCTAGTTACAAAGATAGTCTCTACCTACCACCCCGATTATATAAGGCCATACGACTATATGGCGACCTATTTATGGGGACAGGGTGGTCTACTTATGGTGATCTAGCTATGCTGGAGTCTTGAAGATAGGTCGATAGGCTGTAATTACACCGTGAGTCACGTGCCCGCGGGCGTTACACGCGTACCGCATTAGTCACGCGTCGCCGATTCGTCGACGAACGGCGCACGCGGCAACACCGGGCCGACACCGCACCAACGCGGCGGAGTAATAGCACCGCGAATTCGGTGTTTTTGAACCGCTCCCCCTCTCTCTCACGCCCGCACCGCACCAAGATGGCGGCGTTTCTCTAGTATTTAAGTAATAGCACCGCGAATTGGGTGTTTCTGAACCCCCCCTCTCGTACTACTCACAGCCTGACAGGCGAGGGTCCAGGGGCCGCCTAGGCCCCGGAAGCTCCGGGGTCTCCGGTTTCCGGAGATGCGTTTTACCCGTTTTCTCGGAAACAAATCTGAACACAATGTATATAGATTTATGGTTCTATTTTCACATTTGTTTCGCATAAACCCGCATCGATATTGAAGAATATTGCGGACTCCATTTGACCTTCTGGTTTGACACAAACAAAACGGGCCTATAACACACCACTACACGTCCTGGTACTCTATCTGTAATTTTTATGTGGGGACATGGTCAGTTAGGGATGCTGAAAAGAGGGTGGCCAAAAGATATTCGGGCCCCGCTAAATCAAAAGTGTGGGGATGGGGGTTAAAATGATTAAAACTAAACATCATCATATCACTTTCCGATCGATGTCATTTCATGACTGTAAACATTAAACTTTTGCTGAAAATATCACAATAATATTGTGTAGAATATCAAACTGTGTATGATGGACTATATCTCGTGGCCATGGTGAAATACTGACTAGAAAAATTAAACTAATATCACTCATTAAAACGTGGCCATGGTAAAATACTGACTAGAAAAAAAATTAAACTGATATATTTTCCAGAAATGAAATATCGCCCGTTTTGCAACTTCGCCAACGGTAGACCGAGGCTACCGATGCTTCATTATCAAATCCACACGCATCGAGCAGAATGAAAAAAACACACGAGTTAGTGGGTGGAGTCTCATGAACAGAGCTACAGCTCTTACATAATCCATTTTATGACCATAAAACGGAAAGTCGTGGTAAACCCATTGTTGACCGAACTGACGCGTCACTATTGCAACGGAGCAGCATGCTTACGAGCCTGGAGACGGACATTTTTTATTTCTTTCTTTTCTTTTCTGTTTTTCTTTTCTCTGTTTTTTTTTGTAGTTTTTTGTTTGTTTTTTGTTTTGCTTTTTCTTCTGGTTTTTTTTGGCGCGTCCAAGGGGGGGTCGTTCGCACCAGACGACCCCCCCCTAACGACGCCCCTGATCGGTATCATATTGGTTCTAATGTCCTATGATATAAAGGTCATCGTTTTTTATGTGTTTTTATGTGTTAAATATTACTAGAAAGTCAAATGGATGCAGGCATGAGGTGCGATGTTTTATATATCGATGCGTGCTTATAACTGCGAAAAAATCGTGAAAATAGAACCATAAATCTGCAAACAGAATGATCAGCTTTATTTCCGGGAAAACGCTCAGAATGCAGCTCCGGCGATCTAGGACTCTGGAGCTTCCGGTACCTAGGCGACCCCTGGACCCTCACCTGTTGGGCTGTGATAGTCGACACCCCCCCCCCCCCCACTTTCAATTACGTTCCGACGCCACTGAGGACCGCTGATTACTAAACAACACTGGCATTACGTAATTCAAGATTACAAAATATTTAGACCTACACCTTTTCAGAGCGAACTGAAACATAATTCGAACCGTATGTATTGTAACTTACTTATGTTGTCGTCAGGGCCGTAGCCAGAATTTACTGAGGGGTGGTTCGCCATCACTCCAAAAGGGCACATCAGGGGGTTCGCTGTATGAGAAAAGGGGCAAATAGGGGATTCGCTTTAGTTTGAAAAGGGCATTTATATGAGAAAAATATATAATATTTCCGAAAGGGGGGTTTCCCCGAACCTTAGAAACCCCCCCCTGGCTATGGGCCTGGTCGTCTAACCGCGCCATCAACTGTACACTTATTAAATGTCCACATGACGCTGCTGACCTGTAATATTTAACCGTCAGCATTATTATTAAAATGTGCAGATGGCGCTGCTGACCTGTAATATTTAACCGTCAGCAGCACCATCTGCAGGGACCGCGAAGCAGGGGGGTCTGGGCGGGCTTCAGCCGGCAGCCCCCTCACTTTTTGAGTTTTGAGACCGCAACGTAATATAAGTCCTCTCTTAGATAGCATCAGTCCAGCATTTAACATGGCCGATATAGAGTTCCCCCCACACACACACACTTTCAAATGTGCTCCGAGGCTCCTGATCTGTACACTTTAAAGTGTACAGTCAAATAAATCTATAGGCCTATAATCATCATTTAGTCCTGGAATCTCGTCTTGGCACACCGCCGGGTTTCTTGCGCGCTGCTGACGGGAATCTTTAAGTAGAACCTGATTTTCAGTGATAAATAGACTTCGTAAATGTTTTATTTGAACGCACATTTTATCGGGCATTAATAAGGTATTTTATGTGCCGGAAATAGCTCAGAATGCATCTCCTGCAATCTAGGATCTCGTAGGTTCCGGGGTCCAGGCGGCCCCTGAACCCGCACCTAATTGTGCTGTGATCGTTGGTCAATCTGAAATTGCTTCCGCCGCCCCTGTTACTATGGAAGGGCTTCGGGCAAAAATCCCTGGAATCCTTGGAAATCCTTGGCTGTTGTCAGCAATACAATCTCTGGAATTCCAACTCGATTTCTCATAGGAGGAATTCCCCAAGAATTTTCACGGGCGAATAGAATAGATTTATGGGCGATGAAATAACAGAATCTACTTCTTTTCTTCCGTCTCTCCTCTTCTAAATTGAATGTCTGGGCAAAACTCATTGGAATTTCAACCCAGCTTATATATGGAAGATGAGCTGTAAATGCCACACAGATTCTTGCAGATAATGGCAGAGTAGATCATAAACGTGATCGGAGATAAATTCGCACTTTCTCGCAGATTTGAACAGTTCTCTGGCATGGAGCAATGAAATAATAATATATTACAGTACCTTAGTACTGGAAGGCTGCTGCGTATGGCAAGCCGTTTCATGTAAAATAAATTAACTAGGCCTACCGGTGTTTCACATATGTTGAACAGTTTTATACATACCGGTATGCTGAAAAGTTTTGCACTTATGTTAAATAAATTAACTACGGTATTCATTTAAATGTGTAAAAGATATATGTACATGGCAGTGTGACTAACGTCACAGGACCTACGAAGTACAGTAGGCATTAGGACTCGAACGCGAACTGAACTCTTGGAAATCCCCACCCCCAGCTGAAATCCTGCCTATATTAAGATGGGCACCGCCCAAGTCAGAATCGCCAGTGATTTTCATCAAAAATCACCAGAAATTTTCATCAAAAGTAGGTCAGCTCAGAACTTGTTGGTAACAGTCTCCTAATGCGCCTTCATTCCAAAAATAAATAACGATCGCAGATTTAATTTTACAATTTTTTAACTAAAGGAAACAGATTGAATAATAAAGGTTCAGTAGATTTCAAGCTTTACGTGTGAAAATACATTTACATCTCTTTAATGGTTTTCAGTGCCCTTGTACAGGATCAAAACAACTTTTTGAATCACATTATTTTCCCAACAATACAACACATTTTTATATATAGTACTATAGTAGAAAGGTAGCATTTATGTAGTTTACGGTAATTCAACTCAAGACCAACACCTTCTATGCACAAGATAATAATGATTCTATGTCATTCTCCTGAGCATAACCGGTACAAAGACGAATAAATAGCGTCTCTACATCACGTTGTTATCTAGATATATGAGACAACACATTTTGGGCATCGGCAATCTGATGAATGTACTATTCCGGTTTTCTTGTTTCACATTATATTCTATGGCGGTTGATCGGTGATTTTCTTCATTGATAAACGTTAAACCACCTCAGCTTCGTTATGGAAACAGCGCTGATTGTTTGAGGGTATATGCAGTACTTAACATTAACCTCAGGGCCATGTACAGTGGGACAGGGTATTTTTAGCTGTGGGTAATTTGACCTGAATTTGAAGGCTCCAGCCTGGTGTGGCCAATGTGAAATAGGATACACGTTAAAGGCTACAGTTTACATACACAATGTATATCTATAACAATATACTGAAGTGTTAATTATCAATCTAATTTTAATCAGAATTATTTCAGATCAGAACTTGCTGGTAACAATGCCCTAATGCACGTTCATGCCAAAAATCAAGGTTCTAATGTCAACGGTTCTCCTTATTTTGCCGACGAAAGGATTCGGATGGACTGACTGACTGACTGACTCACTCATTACCGGACAATTTGCGATCTGTAGCCTACTTCGTAGGAATAAAACTTTTCCACATGTCTAAAACGTTTCAACATATTTGGAACAAATGCGCACTTTTATACATATGTGTAATTCTTTTGCACATAGGTTGAAATCTTTTTGACATATTTGCAAAAGATTTCGACATATGTGAAATAACCGTTTAAATACTGAAACGGCTTGCCATATAGCTGCGATGTTCGGCATAACGTCAAGCATACAATACCAAATAATAGAAATCGGCTAATTATAGAAAGTAAATAGCCCAGAACGTGGCACAAGTTAATCATATCAGCTAAATATAGAATGCGACAGCCGAGGATACGGTTTAACCAGAGTAGTAGGTAAAGCACGGATCCGTTATCATTTTGCCGGGGGAGATAACTCTTTCGTGGAGGGTACGTGGAGGAGAGGAGACAGGGGGCGCCACCAGCTCAAGAGACTAAAAACTACCTCCAGCACAGAAGAGTTCCAATCTAGGGGGAGGTAACTCCGGATGACTATAGTTCCGGCAAAGGGCCCCTGGGCATGTATTCTTCCGCGGTGACGTGGTCTGGCGGTGATGCGATCGCGGGAAAAAGCTTCCGCGGAGAAAAAGTAGTCCCCAGATTTCAAATACGCTGCATGGTCCGATTGGGTCGAGTGAGGTATCAAAGTGAAGCATTCGTGAAGGGGCATCCAGTCATGGGTGGGTGCATGTAAAATTAGGATTTTTCCCCGAAACTATAAAAAGCGGAACACGGAGTTTACCCTTAAAATAGGGGGAAACCCCTATCAACCCTAGTCAAAAGGGCTAATATCGTGCCCCGGGCTTATTGGGACCTGCCTATCAAGTCAATGGGGTGGGTGTATGTAAAATTAGGATTTTTTCCCGAAACTATAAAAAGCGGAATACGGACTTTACCCCTAAAATAGGGGAAAACCCCTATCACCTCTAGCCAAAAGGGCTAATATCGGTCCCCGGGCTTATCGGGGCCTGCCTATCAAGTCAATGGGGTGGGTGCATGTAAAATTAGGATTTTTTTTCCGAAACTATAAAAAGCGGGACACGGACTTTACCCCTACAATAGGGGTCTGTATTATACAATATAAGGGAAAATGCCTGTATGGGGTATGGGGATGGTCAAATTTTTTTGGGGGCTTTACTATGGGTTGTGGGGTCTCGTTTTTCTCGTCTCGCCGAGAAAATGACAATGGGCGGGGTCCCGGAGCGAATCGGTGAAAATTTTGGGAAAAGTCAACGAGGTCTGTATATAGGCCCATAGGCTGGCCATGGGGGGTATAGGTCCAACCTGGGAAATTCACACACGTTCATTGTGACATGGGTTGCTTGGATTTGTTTTTCACGTCTCGTCATTTAGAACACGATGTGAACGGTTCCGGAGCGAAACGGTGAAATTTTTGGAAAAAGTCACCGAGGCCTGGGTAGGCCCATAGGCCTATACTGCATGGCTATTGGGTGTATAGGTCCATACGGGGTGGACGTTTTGGGATCTAGGTGGGCCACTAATGGTCCGATGGGGTCGAGTGAGGTATCAATGTGAAGCCTATGTGAGGGGGCAACCCATGGGGTGGATGTGGGTTAGGAATATCGTCATTCTGCGCATGCGCGGTGGACCAAGAGTATGGAAATAGACGTTTTGGGACCTAGGGGAGCCGATGGGATCGAGTGAGGTATCCATGTGAAGCCTAGGTGAGGGAGCTAGACTAGGGTGTCGTTTCCATTCTGCTGCGCAGGTCACGTGGGTTGTGACGTCACTTTCGGGTTTCACTAAAACTACCTTCGAACACAGAAGAGTTCCAATGTTTCCCGTACACGTAGGATCCGGATGTTCAACCTCCGGGGTTTTTCTCGTCCCGGCCCGGCCCCCCAGCGCGCGCGCGCGGGTTATCCGGAAGTGCGCGGCATCACCGGCAGTGCGCGGATGAATGTCGGGTCAAAAGATCAAAGGTCACACCCAGGTCAAAAGGTCTCCCTTTCGGCAACGTTCGGAGACAATGTTGCGGCATCGATATGCAGAGCTTGAACCCCAAAAGGGGATTGTAAATTAACCTGGGAAGGATGGGCAGTTCCATTTGGACCAATCAGCGGTCGAGAAAATGAACCAATGAGCGATCATACATGCGGGTACTAGAATGCTTTCGCCTACGTCCGCGCCTACATCCGGGTACTTCCATGTAGGTGTATAAAAGTGGGAATATTTAGGGCATTGCTGCATTCATTGGCCTATTTATCCTCATTTTGTGCTTAGGCTTTGACTAGTGAAATCTCATGTTAAATGAATTCCTATACAAAATAACATTACACTACCGAACAATCACGGACTTTCACTAAGGGGTCCGATTCACAGGGCGTAGTAGAAAAAAGCCCATTTCTAACCTTATTGACCTTATGGCGCAAGCGAGTCTAACAAGTGCCACGCACGGTGTATAAAACCCTACCCAACAGGTACACTATAAAGCCACCTCTCTAACCGTTCGCTTTTCATTCTCCACCATGGCAGCGAGCGGAACAGAGCTTGCGTTATTCCAAATGACGTCCGACGTCTACCTCATCGTCAATGACGTTCACCTGGAGCTGGTCCAAGACGCACCGCAGAGGGTGAAGATTTTGTTATCGCTATCAGGCTGGACTCTATTGACACGATTGTTACAGGGAAAAGAGCCCGAAAGGGATTTCATGCACGTAGAAGTCGGTGTGCACATATGCACTGCTGGAGAGGATTCCCTTTTTCCCCGGTTGGAACAGAGTGGAGGTACCTATATCACACTCTGTCCACCCGTATGGATGGCACTGGAAGATGTACTTCCCGAGGTGGATGACATACTACAACCCGAGGTGAAAGAAGGGGCTGTGGCTACCCGGAGGCTTACACCTGGCTGCACCCTATTATTGTACCCCAAACGAGTGGACCTCATCGATAGCGGACTTAGGTGTTGGTGTTCGACTGAACCCAAAGCGCACGTCTCTTTGTCACCGGAAGGATGGACTACCTTGAAACGGGCGTTGCTGGGTGACCTGCACGGTGATAGCATTCACCTGTGTGACGACGTCTACATTTTCTGCGGTCCCTTTTTCGCTCGACTTCTCTGTCTGAACGACGGTGGTTTTACCCTGGACCCGGATCTATGGACGGCTTTGGAACAAGTAGTCCCCATTGTCGATAAGGTACTATCTCTATAGGAGCCACATAACCCATCAGAATAGTACGTATCACGGACTACACCCGTAAAGCTACATCTAGGCGCGCATGTGTGACATGGTCTATAAAACACGTCCCTCTGGATCCCACACCTTCATTTCTACGGTTGCAGAGCCATGACGGAGATCCAGCCCTATGCGACTCGCATTTTACAGCATGCCACCATGGTTAATTCACTCACGGGTTACCGAGCAGTGGTCCGGTCCATGTTTGCAGATGGCGACGACAACGAGGGGCGACGCCAGATCCTGAACGAGTTCACAGAAGCGGTCCTCGCCAGAGTGCACTCGATGGAGAGGTGTGCCGTCACTCACCACTACTGGGCTATGACAGCCATCCTTGATGCTCGGGCTATGGACCACGAGCGCTCACGCCGGAATCAGCGACGGCTGGTTGGCCTCACAATAGTCTGTGCCATATTGACCCTGGCGCTGTGGCATTGACAGTGGGACCTCACCATAAATACGAGGGTCAGACAGAGTCTGTCTAGACTCAGTCAGCCCAGTGACATGACCACCCGATTCTTTGATCTCACGGGGTTCTCCCTATAAATACGAGTGACAGTCAAATCTGGTACCATTCACGTACTGACCATGACGGAGCATATAATACTGGCGTATCTCAGCTTGACCCCCGAGATTTTCCTGCACGTGTATGCGGATAAGGTCGATATCATGGAGGAGGTGGGAGACATCTGTGATGCGGACCCTACACAACCGTGCCCGGCCCACATTCGTCTGTCCCGGGAGGGCTGGACCAAATTCAAACGGGTGTTGTCTGGTGAACTGGACGGCGACCTCATCCACTTGTGTCACGATGTGTACATCCGACGCGGCCCTTTCTTTGCTCAATTGGCTCGGCTAGATGGGGGTACAGTGCATTTTACCCTTCACCCTGATCTATGGTCTGCATTGGAAGATGCCGTGGTAGATGTGGATCAAGTGCTTATCAAGCGGTCATCAGACGAGTTGGACTGGTCATTTACCATGGACACTGTGGAAGCCAACGAAGAAAATCAGAAAGAAACTCCGGCCCAAGATATACCCGTTATAAATAAACGATAGAGCCAGGGTCCATCATCATTTGTCACCATGAAGCGCTGGGAGAAGGTGTTGGATAACTTATACTACAGTCCCGACAGTCCGGCGGCCTATAGTGCATTGTCGGCTCTCTATCGAGCGGCCAAACCCCAGGGGATACAACGTACCCAAGTCCGAGATTGGTTAAGAAAACAAGACACCTATACCTTACATCGATCTGTCCGTCGCCATTTTCTACAGAACCCGGTCATCGTGGGAGGAATAGATGCCCAGTGGCAAGCGGATTTGGTCGATATGAGCGCCTTTGCCAAACACAACGATGGGAATCGGTATATCTTGACGTGCATCGATATCCTATCGAAGTATGCGTGGGCGGTACCCATCCGGACGAAAACGGGGGCGAATCTCATAGCGGCGTTCAAAGACATCTTCAAGACCGGGCGCAAACCTTTGTATTTGCAAACCGACGAAGGCACGGAATTCCTCAACAGACCGTTCCAACAGTTTCTGAAAGCCCAGAAGGTGTTTTTCTTCCATACGTACAACGAGACCAAGGCTTCCGTGGTGGAAAGGTTCAACAGGACATTCAAAGGCCGCATGTATAAATATTTCACCTATAAGAATACAAGGCGGTACATCGATGTTCTCCCGAAACTTGTGAGTGGTTACAATCGAGCCTATCATCGGAGTATAGAGAGAGCCCCCATTACCGTGACCCAACGCAATGAAGCCCAAGTCCGGCGTGTCTTGTACCCCAGGCAATCGCAGCGAACGACGAAGGCGGTGTACAAGGTCGGGGACCCTGTACGGATCAGTAAAGTCAAAGGTCAATTTGAGAAAATTTGCGTGCCCAACTGGAGCGATGAGCACTTCCTGATTAAACGGCGCCTACCCCGACAGCAGCGAGTCTATGAACTGGAAGATCTTCAAGGGGAACCGTTGCTAGGGACGTTTACGAGACGGAATTACAGCCTGTCGTAAAAACACAGCAAGACTACTACACGGTGGAGCAGATTTTGAAAACGGAACGTCGGCGTGGCAAACTGTTTCATTTCGTGAAATGGCAAGGTTGGCCCAGTTCCTTCAATTCCTGGGTGGCGGCCAACCAGATGAAGCGACTATAAAGCCAGACACCACTACCGTCATCCTTCATTCCACGTTCGACCACGGTGCTATGGACAAGCAGCAGCTGCCTCTGAACACAGCGTCTCCCAAGACGCGCAAAGCGCAAGTGGGCTTTGTAATGATATTGCTAACCCTGCTGAGTGTGTTGTACGGAGGTGTGTTTTACGACGTAGCCTATGTCAGCACGCTACTTAACCAACTGAGAACACCAGCCACCAGTGAAACCAGTCTACAGATAGCACCAGTCAACCCCGTATCGAGCCCAGTCACCACCACACCCCGTGTACAAGCCACATCGAGCTCCACACCTACACCAAGTACACCCACTACGTCTGAAAACCCACCGGATTTCATCCCTCACAGTGAACAGACAACGACGACCGACGTTGTACCCACCACCATCATCCCTCACAGTGAACAGACGACGCCCGACGTTGTACCCACCACCACCACTCCAGTTCACTCGTACCAAATTTACAAGAGCGGGTTACCACGACAACGGATACACCTCGAACCATGGACCCTCGGTGGCAGCATCCCTTCACTTGCGTCATCGCAGGACCGACGGGTTCCGCCAAAACGCACTTCGTCAGGGAGCTCCTTCAACACGCCGACAGCATGATCACCCCACCCATTGCTCGAGTCGTGTGGTGTTACGGAGAATGGCAGGAAGCGTATGCAGCAATGCCCCACATCACGTTCGTGGAAGGCCTACCTAACCTGGCCGATTTGGAACCCGACACCTTGGTGGTTCTGGATGATCTCATGGCGGAGACGGATGCGCGGGTCACCCAACTCTTTACTAAAGGCAGCCATCATCGACGGCTCAGCATCATCTACATTGTGCAGAATCTGTTCAGTAAAAACAAAGAACATCGGAACATCAGCTTAAATGCCCACTACCTGGTGGTCTTCAAAAACCCGAGAGATACCACTCAACTCCTGCACCTGGCGAGACAGTTGCGTTGGAAGCCTTTAAAGACGCGACAACCCCTCGGCACGGGTATATGCTCTTCGACCAGAAGCAAGCCAACCCCGACCACCTTCGACTACGGACCGGCATCTTTCCCGGAGAGACCCACCACGTGTACATGCAAAAATAATGAAAACACACCCACAGTGGCGCCCCCAGCTGGGGTGTGTGTGTTTGATGATGGGGATAATAAAAAGAATTAATACCACAGCATGGTTGACTTTGTCTCTGTTCTCTGAAGTAGATAAAAGAGCAGAGTTGTGGGTTCTAGCATTAGTTGTACATGATGTCTGCGCGAGTACGGAAGCACGCTCCAACGCTCCGTGTATTGAAGACAGCCCCGCCCGAGTTGGTCCGAACCATTGTACGCGGTGCGGACCCTAACCTTGTACGCTGTCTGTGCGAGATCGGGTACAACCTGTTAAAAGGCAACGTATCGCGGCTCCGGCTCAGAGACCAAGTTGGCCAAAAGAAGCATAAGACAGGTCTCCGAACCCTAGTCCAGAAGCGGTCCCTCAAACACAAAAGAAAAAGGTGTTACAGAAAGGCGGCTTTCTCGGGGCCATCTTAGCACCGTTGGCCGCTTCCGTGTTGGGTCCAGTATTGGGTGGACTCTTCGGCCGACAATGAACCACACGAAAAATATGGTCCTCGTCGAACCACGGTTCCTTCAAAACCTCCAATCGCCCTACTCTGTCCCACCTACGGTGAAGACCATAAACACCCTCGATGGAGAGATGCAACAGATCTTACAGACACCGGGGTTAAGCGACAGTGAGAAAAGTACAACGGTACAATGAGACGCTTCAACGGTACATGACGTTCATGGACCAATACAAAACACTCTCTACCCCAGCACCACCACCACCACCACCACCACGTGACAGACCGCCGACCTCAGCACCGTTCAACAGGAAGTTGGACTGCAAGTGCCCGGTGATGTCTTGGGGAGTACGGCACCCAAAGAAGCCTTGAAACGGCGGGCCAAAGAAGCGGGAGGCGTCTTGGTGGCCAAAGCACAACGCACCGTAGGGAATAAAAGAGCTGCCCCACCGAGACCACGCACCAGTCGACGACCGACCCAGCGACGACGCACATCGAAGAAGACAAAGGATATCTTTTCTTAAAGCATGTCCTTGGTCCACGCCGAGTCCTGCCCCTCCACCAGCAGTGAATTTGATTTGTGGACCGTGCCGCCCACACAGACCAGTGTCGAACAAGGATTATGGGTGGAGCATCTTCCGCTCTCCAGCATCAACGAAACCGGGCCCATCGAGTTCACCATCAGTAATGCGGATACGGCCTATGTGGATTTAGCCCATACATACTTGTATGTGAAGCCAAGGTGGTCAATGGAGCTGACACCAGAATCGCTGACCAAGCAACGGTGGGCCCGACGAATCTCTGGCTGCACTCGATGTTTCAGCAGGTGGATATTTTTCTCAGCGACAAACTCATCAGTGACTCCACCAACACGTACCCCTGGCCGAGAGGCTAAAAAATCTCAGCTGACAACCGCTTTATTCTACAAGGACACGCCCGAGCACATGGACACGGTGGACAATGGGGGATATAACAAACGGAAGGCTTTCACTGCGAACAGTGGATATGATGGGTCGACTGCACGCAGACATGTTCATGCAAGACCGGTACCTCTTGAACAAGATCCCCATCAAAATCCGACTGATACGGGCGCCTCCGACCTTCGCCTTGATGGCCACTAACGTAGAGGGGCATGCAGCTGACTATAAGATTGTCATCCAAGACGCAGTCTTGTATGTCCGAAAAGTGTAACCGAATCCAGCCGTTCAATTGGGACACATGAAAGCCTTGGAAACAAAACCAGCCCAGTACCCTATCCGACGTGTACAAACCAAAGTGTTCTCTGTGCCTGCTGGAAATATAGGCGCCAACAAAGAAAACCTGTTCCTGGGGGAACTACCCAAGCGATTGATCCTGGCCTGTGTGGAAAATACCAGTTTCAGCGGAGCCTACCCAGAGAATCCGTTTGACTTTCGGCATCAATTTTGTGGCCCTGCATGTGGATGGACAACAGGTGCCAGCCACGGCCTTAACACCGAACTTTGGGCGGAGGAATTTCATTCGAGCCTATCACAGCCTGTTTACAGCCACCGGTCAAATCAACCAGGACGAAGGGAATATGATCAGTCGGGAGGACTACGCGAACGGATACACGTTGTTCTGTTTCGATCTAACCCCCACCTTAGAGAACGACCATCAGCTGGCCCTGGCCAAGCAAGGCAACTTACGGTTGGAAATCCACTTTGCACGAGCCCTGGCGACCACCGTCAATGTGATCTGCTACGCCGAGGTTTGACAACATCATTCAAGTGGACAAGGCGCGCAACGTCCTGTGTGACTTCTCCACCTAACATGGATACAGACCAGATAACCACCGTGCTGGAGAATGACCCAGGGACACGTAGGGTGTTTCAAGGGGTGTTCGCCCGAGATGTGTTTCCATTAGACCGTATGTATCCTGCTGCTTACGTTCTCAACACGGACCCGATGGATCGGCCCGGTGAACACTGGGTGGCCGTGTATTTGACAGAACAGCAGGGCGAATACTTGGACCCATACGGCCTGCCACCCCTCCATCCAAGGCCGAGGACGGCGATGTACTCGTCTATGACTGGGCCGCCCATCATTTCAATGTACAAGCCCCGTTCTGGGCTTAAGTTCTTTCAATGTACACACGTCCGCTGTTCTGGGCTTAAGTTTACAAGCCCCTGTTCTGGGCTTCAATGTGCAAGCCCCTTGTTCTGGGCTTCAGTTTTCACGTGGTTGTTCTCACGTTGTTGTTGTTCACTGAATAAAAAAATGAGATCTCACCAAAAAACCCTGTCTTGTGTGTTTGACGGACTAGACGCTTGTAATTATTCATAATGCATCAATGCCCAATGTGGAGATTCAGTCAAACTGAAATCAGTGGTGTAGGATGGGGCCAAAATGTAACCCATCAAGGTTAGAATGCAAGAGCACTATAGTAAAATAGAGAGCCAATGAAATCAGCCCACAGACCAAGTACGTGTTTTGGTCTAGGTTTGGAGCGGGCATTTCATTGAGGTACGTGTATACGGTGAGTGAAGAGACTCGTCCAACACGTATAGATTAAGTTGATGACTATAAGTTCTATGAGCATAATGCATGAAACTGGCTTTGAACACCGTATTAGCCAATGAGTGGCCTATAATGGAGCCAAAATGTAACCCATCAATGTTAGAATGCAAGCGCACTATAGTAAAATAGAGAGCCAATGAAATCAGCCCACAGACCAAGTACGTGTTTTTGGTCTAGGTTTGGAGCGGGCATTTCATTGAGGTGCGTGTATACGGTGAGTGAAGAGACTCGTCCAACACGTATAGATTAAGTTGATGACTATAAGTTCTATGTATTCTCCGAACCTTGCCGAAAGGAAGACCGTTTGACCTGGAGGTGACCTTTGACCTTTTGACCCGCGCGCGCGCACTGCCGGTGATGACGCGCGCGCGCGCTGCGGCCGGGGCGGGGCGGGGCGGGGCGGGGAAACACCCCGGCGGTTGAACATACGGACGTGTAAGGGAAACATTTGGAACTCTTCTATGTTTGGAGGTAGTTTTAGTGAAAAACCCGGAAGTGACGTCACAACCCCCACGTGACCTGCGCAGCAGAATGGAAACGACACCCTAGTGTAACTCCCTCACCTAGGCTTCACATGGATACCTCACTCGATCCCATCGACCCACTAGGGGCCCACCTACACCCCAACACGTCTATTTCCATACCCTTTGGCCACCGCGCATGCGCAGAGTGACGATAGTTCAACCCCACACCCAGCCCATCACCTTCACCTAGGCTTCACTTTGATACCTCACTCGACCCCATTGGACCACTCGTGGCTCCCCTAGACCCCAACACGTAGAGCGGGACCCATACAGGGTCCAGTTTTCGACACTAGGTGACCACATCCCGACAAAATGGCCAGTTTTCGACACCGGATGTGCCGCCATCTTGAACATACGTACCGCCATCTTGGATATGTCCCATAATGCACCGGGTCAAAATACTCGCTTCTGATTGGACGAGAGCTCTGGGACGGATTTGAAATACTCGCTTCTGATTGGACGAGAGCTCCGCATTGCATCTGCGCGTGCGCAGAATGATATTCCTACCGCACACCCAACCCATCAGATGCCCCTTCACCTAGGCTTCACTTTGATACCTCACTCGACCCCATTGCACCATTAGGTGCTCCCCTACATCCCAAAACGTCTATGCGCATGCGCAGAATGGTGACAACGCCCGAGCCGCTAGTCCAGTCAGATGCCCCTTCACGAATGCTTCACATCGATACCTCACTCGATCCCATCGGACCATGAGTAGCTCCCCTAGCTCACAACACGTCTATTTCCATACCTTTGGGCCACCGCGCATGCGCAGAATGGTGACAACGCACGAGCCGCTAGTGCAGTCAGATGCCCCTTCACGAATGCTTCACATCGATACCTCACTCGACCCCATTGGACCATGAGTAACTCCCCTAGCTCCAAAACGTCTATTTCCATACCCTTGGGCCACCGCGCATGCGCAGAATGCCCATAGTTCAACCCCACACCCAGCCCATCAGATGCCCCTTCACATAAGCTTCATTTTGATACCTCATATGACCCCATTGGACCATGAGTAACTCCCTACATCCCAAAACGGCTATTTTCATACCCTTCGGCCACCGCGCAGAAGGCCGATATGTCAACCCCACACCCAGCCCATTAGATGCCCCTTCACATAAGCTTCACTTTGATACCTCACTCGACCCCATCCGACCATTTTATCTAGGGACTACTTTTTCTCCGCGGAAGCTTTTTCCCCGAGACCGAATCACCGCCAAAACCGCGGCCAGACCGCATCACCGCGGATGAATACATCCTGAATACATCCCCTCCAACAATTGGAACTCTCCTGGATTGGAGGTAGCTTTTGGTCCTTCTGCCGGAACTATACTGCACTTGACCTCTCCTCCCGCCTCGTTTCCGCCCCAAATGACCTCTACATCCGGGTGAAAGTCCCCTCCAAATGCTCTAACCCTACTACTAACCACTGAACATAGCAAGAAAACGCAAAAGCTCTTTGTTATTCAAAATTAAAAACACAAAGCGTAAATATTGTTTAAAATACGTAATTTTGATATCGTAGAGAAATTAACTGATTCTAGTTTTATAAGAAAGTATATAAAAACAAACAGATAGAATATGTAAGGCGCCTCTCCAACCATATCATAATTTCACATATTTCCTCCACTAAAATTTTTATGTTCACATTTAATTTAAACGTCAAATAATTTTTCCATAGGCAACACAAAGCAAGCTCGCAAGTGGCTCTGCTTTTTTTCGACCATAGTTTGCAATTGAACAACTGCAGCAGGTGTCTGAACTGAACTCGAAAACATCAATGATAAAATAAAAAATACAAAAATTGATATATATAATACAATCGATTACACGAACCGTTAGGACTACAAATGATAAATATGCCAATATGTCATTCCATTCATTACATGAATTTCTTGCAAGGTAATTTTCAAAATATGTTACTTTCTTTTAAAACACATACACAATCAATGAACAGAATAAATTTCATAAAAACTAAAATCAGCAAACAAAACTTCATCAAGATACTGCTTTAAAAATCTAAAATTTATGTACATCATAAAGTCAGATCTTAATAAATTAAGAGAGAGCAAAACACTTGAGAATCTATTCTGTTCGTATTCCCTCATCATTAGTGAACATAGTGATGCATGTACTTGGCCACATACAATCAAACTGGCATTGATCAGATCGGAAGTACATCAGTACAACCTCAGAAATATTCAGGTAATACTCCTGAATTTATCAGATTGTATATCCACAACTCAATTCCAGGAATTTTGGCTGAAATCATGGTTGATTTCCTGAATTTCAGGAAACAGATCCCTGAATGAGAGGATTTTCCCTGAAATCCAGGCAAATTTATCACCCTGATTAGTAAGTTCACAACCCTATTCAGGTACATAAAATCTCCTAAAATTCAGGTAACCTGGCTTTAATTCAGGGATGATATACCTGCATTTCATGAAATTATCCCTAGATTTCAGGTAAAATCCCTGAAATTGAGTTGTGGATGAGGGGTATTCCTTGAATATTTCTGAGAGTGTACATCGAAACTGTCACACGGTCATGCCTGATCATTCCATACTTATATTGAACATGCTGCTTATGAAATGGGGCGTATTCTGTCAATACAGATTTCAATTCTCTTCTAATCTTGTTACTGAGGATGTAAAACATGTTTTACAGGAGACATTGTAGATCACGACACTGCTTACATTTAAACATGAGACGCCACATTCCAAGACCTAAATGACCGTTCACAACATTAAACTCAAATTCCAGACGAACCCAGAACGAAACTTTACCAAAATTCAAGCGGACATAAACTAAATAAGTCTAGTCGCAAGCTAGTTCCTTATACAAGCAGGAAAGAACCGTTGATTATCAAGATAGATCAACTAAAATTTAAAATAGGCAAATAATAGAATCTGTCTGAATACATATTATATCTATTCCAAGAGAATAGCCAAAACATTTATTTAACATTTGTTAGTATGGATTCACACATATTCTATCTAATTGTTTGCCTATATTAAATTTTAGTCGATCTAGCTTGATGACAGCATCACGGTGCCTTACCTGCGTCTTCTTTCGTATATGGAACTAGCTTATCATTAGTCTTATTTATTTCATAACGGCTTGAATTCTGGTAATCTTGGGGTTTATTTGGATATAATGCAGTGAGAATATCTGCCTGTGAGTGTTTTTTTGTTCGCACTAGTATATTATCGCTTAATGCTGCGCGTGGGTTTTGGCACATACCACTTGGTTAAATAGATAGGAGCCTATTCACAATGTCACTTGGGCGTTACGAATATCTCCGTCTGCCATTTGATACGCTCTAAAGAAAGTGAGTGAAATCTCACTCAGTTAAGAATGGAAATTGATCCCACTCAATACTTGAGTGAGATTTTCACTCAACTTGAGTTACTTTTCACTCAACTTGAGTTAAATGCACTCAACTTGAGTGACCTTCACTCAAGCATAAGAGTAAAATTGATCCCACTCAAGTTGAGTGAACTTGAGTGGTTTTAACTCAAGTTGAGTCGTGTGAAAGTAACTCAAGTTGAGTGGAAAGTAACTCAAGAATTAGTGAACAGGTACATTTCACTTTTTTAGAGAGTATAAGCATCGCACCTGCAAATCCTCAGGTATTACCACGGAGCTCGGGAAAAATCATGGGATCTTAATCACGTTTGACTGTTGTTGTCTACTTGAACGATATCTAACTTAGTTCTCATTTCTCGGAATTATCGGAACTCGATTAATTATCGGAACTCGATTCCCATGAACACTAATATGATTAATCGATTGACACCAGTGGATCATGAACTAGCTTAGTCTGTCGGATTGGGCAAAACGTGGCATCTGGTCTTCCCGTACATAGATGACAGAATCTTGGTGGGAGGATAGAGTAGAGAATGGAGAGGAGTACCTGGGGAGTACCTGGGGGGTCAAAATTCTCGATTTTCGCAAAATGAATTAGATACTCCTATTAAAATGAAGCTGGTCGACCTATCCGAGTTACGAAAATACATGTACATGCAGCTTGGTAAAATATTTGCGGAATGCATTTTTTAAATATCTCAAAAGGTGTTTTTATAACAAAATTTATCAGATGTATAAAACCAAATGGTGTAGGGTTATATGCCCTGTGTATTGTTCTTTACAGGGAATATTTTCATTTTGCGAAAATCTGGGGTCTTTGTTTCCCTCCTCCTCTTGCCTCTGTATTACATATACTGTGGAAGGGTATAGCAGATCCTATAATGAGGCAGTCCACCCAATTTTTCTACACCCCCTCTCCCCTGACGTTTGTCCATCGGGAGATTTTGTTATATCAAATGCACTAACAGACTCTACAGGTGTATCAATTTGTATACA
>JAVTVY010055001.1:0-28368 GCA_036873755.1 Hanleya hanleyi | reverse complement strand
AAGCTCGATTATTGCTCTATTGTTTACAACGGTGCAAGCAATTCAAACTTGGCAAAGCTAGATCCTATTCTCCATCAACGTCTAAGACTTTGCCTCGGAGCGTTCAGAACATCACCAAAAGAAAGCTTATATGTCGAAGCAGATGAATTTCCTTTAGAACTTCAAATAAACTAGCACTGTTTTATATATAAAAAAATTGCGATCTAATTGCTCAGATCCTGCATATAACTGTTTTCAACCCTCAAAACGTGGATTTTTATTTAAAGAAACCCTTCATTATTCCACCACTTGGAATTCGTATGAAACCACACATTGTAGCAAATGGTATTAAGCTTAGTCAAATTTTACCTAACAAGCTCTTACCAGTTTCAGCATGGCAGTTAATCAGACCAGAGGTAGTCACGAGTCATCTCGTGTATACACAAGAATTTGGTATGTTGAGAGAAAAATACAGGTCGCATCAAGCTATGTATACAGATCGTTCTGAAGATACAGAGTATTGTGTGCTACTATCTTTAGTTTCGAACTAAAACCTGTCAACTTCAAGATAAAAGTTCGATTTTCACTGCCAAAGCTCTATTGTTAGCTTTAGAAGGTATTGGGTCTACTATAGGAGGAAAATATGTCATATTCTCAGATTCACTGTCCAAGCGATTGAGAGTAACTTCAACTCATTCCACCATCTGGAACATTCTACAATTATATGACCGAAGAATTCATCAACAGATTGGTGTTGTGTTTTGTTGGTTGCCTGTGTTGGCATCAAAGGAAACACTGAAGCTGATGAAAAGGCTAAGGCAGCCCCATATAATGAGGTTGATCCTGTTGGAATCCCATATAGCGATTTCAAACCCTCTATCTGTGCTTATGTGATAAATTGGAGCGATATGCAAGAGGCTGGAAAAATTTACTTAAAAGCAACCATATGACTACAGGAAAGCATCCCTCGGCACCTAACCTTCAGACCCGAGAATACCGTGGATTCTCGGACGTAGACTTAGTATCTCAAACGCGCTTTTATTGCAGCTGTTCATATGAAGACTATGAAGTATCCACACGGCCCGTAGCTCCGGCTTAAGCGCACTTAGATACGCTAGCGCGAGAGCTGTGATGACAGGTCAGCTTAAACAACTCATCTGATGTTGATGGATGAGCATCGTAGACATCTGAGGAAACGCCTCAACATGGGGTAACCTGGTGAATGCAAGAATATCGAGAGAAACTAACCTGTAATGCCCGACGTCGTACGGCTTAAATTTCCCACCAAAACAAAACCTACATATATTTGTCGAGTGACATGTGCAGAGGGCGGGCCTCGGGGGCTAACAGTCCACATGCAGAGTCCTGCCATATACAGGTAATAAATTGGAGCGATATGCAAGAGGTGGGAAAAATTGACGTCTGTCGACTAAAAAGCAACCATATGCCTCTACAGGAAAGCTGTTTCAATCTTTATGAGATGCTGTGGATAAAACCAAACTTCATGAGTTAAAAAAAACCTGTAGGATATACTCATCTGAGTAGCCAGAAACGTTTCGACCAAGCCATGATCAGGCGATGTAGAATCGACCATACCCGATTAACTCGCGAACATTCACTAAAAAGGGAACCAACCCCAAGGTGCATTCCATGCTGTGAAACATATTCTGATCGACTGTATAGATTTTAAGATTGTAAGAGATTCTTTTTATCAAGCAGCTACTTTAGAAGATCTTTTTTGTCGGGTAAAAGAAGACTGTATTTTAGGCTATTTGAGAGAAATCGGTTTGTTGTATAAGTTTTAATGTATGTACATGGTTTTGGTGTGTTGTGTTGCTTACTTCTGGATTGCTAGGTTGTTTTTGTGGAATACTTTAGTAGTTTGTTTTAATCGTCCCTATATAGCTTAAATATTGCTGAACGCGACGTCAGACCTTACCTCTCTTCTCTCTCTCTCTCTCTCTCTCTCTCTGTTCTTATTCTCTGGTTTCAGTTCAATTCTGAAGTAGCGACCGTAAGTGGGAATCAGTTGCGATACCACTAGATTCCTCACAACTTTTTGAAATTTGTGTGACGTGTTGTTGTTGATAGAAACTTCATATAATGCATCAGCATTCCTCTAGAACATTTGCTTGTTCACTCTCGATTGTTGATCGCGCAAGCGGCTCAACCCTAGCCTTGTTATATCGGTGGCCATTGTCAATGGTGCTAGCAATTTGTTGTTGGCGATCACTTCCACAGACACACACAATTCGAATCTCGCACAAATCTGATTTTCAAGCATATATAAGCGCTTTGTTCCATGTATAAACCCGTCTACTCGGCTGTGGGGACATTTTAAACTAATTTAATTGGTGTAAGCCTGGTCGACTGGCGACAAGGTCTTCCTAGGAAACATGAATAGGAAAGCCACCATGCGGGCATATTTGTTCCTAGACGTAATTATCTCCCTTTTTTAAATTTACATCGGAGTTATGTTCTCGGATTCCTAATTTTGGAGAAACAAAATAAAAAGCCTACAAAACTGGAATAAAAAAGGCGCAACGCGCAGTTTAAAATCGAGGCGGCGGTGCCTGAGAACCATTTAATCTTTTTTTCAGCCTTCAATGCATTGGCCCATGGATAGGAGAGCAGACCAACGCAGCATTTATCCTGCAAAATAGGTGTAGTGATACATAGTTTAGTTGTGTTACATGACATTTAACCCTGATCAGCATGGTTCATGATATTGAATATTTGAGGAATCTCATGAAAAGCTGGATATGGAGGCGGGCTCCTACCCACCTTTGGGCAAAAATTAGTGATCAAATTTCCCAAACTAGGCCAAATATAGGGGAAATAAGCGAAAAATGTGACTTTTAGGGTAAATATAGAGCTAGTATATCCGGATGTGTTCGAAGAACGACGCAGGCATACCTTTCTACAACACATTCATTTTATTCAAACGTGAACATGCTATCCTCTTATACATGTGTCATTTTACTAGGGTGTGAAAATCCGTACAGCAGGATCTTTCGTGACCATTCCACCGACAGCGGACCAATACTGATCATTTTAGGACGTGTGACCGATCGGTGGCTCGGATGGAAGATTGATGTGTTCTGTTGGTTGCCTTGCCACGTTGGCATCAAATGATATACTGAAGCTGATGAAATGGCTAAGGCAGCCTTAGATAATGAGGTTGATCCTGTTGAAATCCCATATAGCGATTTCAGACCTTCTATCTGTGCTTATGTGAGAAAGATGTTACAATATGGGATGCTGTGGATACTAACAAACTTAAAGAGTTTCAAACAACTGTAGGATATACTCATCTGAGCATGCCAGAAACATTTCGATCAAGCCATGATCAGGCGGTGTAGAATCGGCCATACCCGATCAACTTACGAACATACTGAAAAAGGAACAAGCCTCAAGTTGTATTCCATGCCACGAAGATCTCACAGTGAAACATATTCTGATCAACTGTATAGATTTTAAGATTGTAAGAGATTCTTTTTATCAAGCAGCTACTTCAGAAGATTTTTTTAGTCGGGTAAAAGAAGACCATACATTTATTCCAGGTTATTTGACAGAAATCGCTTTGTTCTTTTGGTTTTAATTTATGTACATGTTTTCGGTGGGTTGTGTTAATTACTTCTGGATTGCTGGGTTGTTTAATTATTTTTGTTTGAATATTTAGAATTTAGTTTGATCGTCGCTATTCTTACTTCATTTGCATACACTTCGCCACCCAAAAGCGGGGCGATATCCGATACTTTACCGTATACTGTTCGGTCTTCATTCGGCGGAGAACAGACTCGTGAAATCTGCTTACAGGCTTTTCATACTACTTCTGAACATACATTGTCTGAGCTTAAAAAGATACACATTTGAATAAACTTTCGTAGCATCCAAGAGGTTTTGTAGATCTGTAATTTTGAACAAGTAGGGCAGCACTGGACTCGAAAATGGCGGGTTACGTCGGTAGAGTTTAGCTGATTGGCTGACGATATCACGTGATATTGATTTCGGGGAATTCCCTCATATAGTTGCCGAAAGTAGGCTGAAAATGGATACACGTGCACGATCCCAGGGTCAGTCTTATTGCGTATAGATGACCCAGATGGTTACAAGTTGAGCCTCATCTTTCTCCACCAACACATGCATTTTACTCAAATGTGAACATGCTATCCTCGTATACATGTGGATGTGACACAGCCTAAATCGTAGCATTTCCATGGGTCAATTTACTAGGCGTTAAACGCTGTTCACCATGATCGTTCCAGGTCGGTCTCTGACTGATCACGTGACAACCTTCAGCGACCAATGTGGGACGGTGTGACCGATCGGTAGCTCGAATGGAAGGGTTCCCAGGGGGCTGCGATACAATATAACTGACGGGATAAGGGACTGCATTGTCAGTGCTGTGATATGTTTTACTCGGTATTGTTGACGTCGTTCGACACGTGCCTGTGTTTCCGCCACAGTGATATGGAGCTCTTCATTATTAGAGGGGACAAGATGCTGACATAATGGCTGGAAAGATCGGACGCGGGGAAGACATGAGACAACTAGTTTTTTTTATCTCTTTGTGTATTTCTTTCAATTTTATTGCATATACTATGAGTAGAGACCCCAACATTTTTTTCATCTTATTTATTTTGGAACTGTTTAGATTTTATGTCATAGGGGACATTTTAGAAATTTAATGTTTTTTTAATTTTCGAAATCAGAGCAAAACTTGATTTTATGCAGATTTTTCAAGTGATTTTTTTTTCAGCATTTTATCGGAATATCAGCCTATGTTAAACCAATGGGTAAAATTGTACTCAATTAGGAGTAAATTTTAGCAATAGTTTTAAGACTATTTTAAAGAAATTTGGTACTTAGGGGTTTTTTAACATGCCGGATCTATTGGCAACCATTCTGTTTGCGCCACATTAATATTTATCTGCCTAATTTGCATAAATTAGCATAAAATTGATGCAAAAACATTAAAAATTATCCATGCGAGTTTACCATCTCCATTAGCTTTGAGTACAAGGTTTGGAGAATACAAGATGGAATGAGTTTGGAATTTGGGATAATCATCATGTAGGTGTTATGAAAATATTAGACAACCATCACGACACGGCGAGTTTGTTGAGATTGGTAGCCAGCAACAATTCAAAATGGCCGCCAATTCAAAATGGCCGACATGAAATTTCACCGAACACAGGCATGTTTGGTATCAAATTGTAGGTATTGACATCAGCTATTCTTTGGCGGATATGTCATAAACATTGATAATGATGGGCTCGATAAATCAAACTTCTTGGTGTCCGCGAAGACACGGACAGCCGTGTGAAATGCCAGAAATACAGCTTGGCATTGACGATGACCCCATTGTGTGAATGGTACTATCACATAACACGAAGACAACACAAACAATCATAGGAGTAGCAGCAAAAGGAGAAGAGAAGAACATAGAACAACATTGAATGAGCTGGTTGACTTAAATTTTATTGCAGGGATTAAATTGCTACTGTTGCTGGATAACATTAACAACAAGCCTACTTCACAATTCAGAGATGCAATGTTATGGTGAACTGGGTTGCCTACAAGATCTGCAAACTTGATTTAAGGAGACTCGTATAATAGTTACCTAATATATTTGATTTAACATGACTGGATCTGCAAAATATATACAGGTTACCATTAAAACGGCTATAGTAACCGAAATGTGTTACCAAGAAAAATAGAAATATCACACCCCTGCGAGTATGCTGAATATGAAAAATTATGGTTACGATAATTCCTCTAATAATTCGATCAAAGAAAGTGCAGAAAGAATGACTTATATGTGGAAATGGTTTTTATGGTACTAGCTACAAAGTGTCACATTTTGTCATTATATGACTTTTCTTCAACTTTAATGAAGGGGAATGTTACTTCTTCTCTGTATTTGAATTGAGTTGAAAAGTGAACTTCCTCTGATTGAATTATAAGAGGAATTACCATATGGCCAAATGTTATAACAAACCTCAAAATCACTACACTACCACTACATGCCCAGAACAATCTTTGGAAATATTCAATATCATTAAAAATTTATAATCTATGTCATGAATATCCATTGATTGCTTCTATTTTACCAGGCTTGTCATATACATTTATAACTGGATATTATAATTTATATCACATATCACATCTGACACAGGAGCTACCTAAATCCCATGCGAGTCGTCCAATCAGATGGCGAGCTGGGGAAACAATTTACAATAAAAATTATGCCCCTTTGTCATAACAGACAGGAGAATGTGTTCTTGACCCATACTACTACTAAACAATGTGAATAAGCAAGCATAAACATGTTTGCATATTGAGGATAGGTCTTTCTTGTCTGGTTCATCAGCCAAGATAAAATATCTAGGAGAGAGAGAGAGAGAGAGAGAAATAAGGTTTAACATCGCGTTCAATAAAATATCTAAAGTTAATTAGGCTCCAATCTCAAGCATCGGTCACCTGAGCTATCTAAATCTTATGCGAGCTGGACTCGGAATAAATCTATCTTACAAACAGGTAACTAGTTGGATGAAACAGCTTGACCATACACACGTGTCAATGTTGAACAAAAAAGGCAGAATGTCATGTTTGCCTTATATACATGTTCGATCTGAGAGAATAGACATACAGATAATACAAGCTAGACTACCATATGATATATGTATCTCCGTGATCTTGGTTTACCTAGACACAAAATTCACTTCTCATTTTAATTACAATCAGTGAATCGCACAACAAATCACTACCAATACAACTCACCAGGTCAAGTTAATCACGTTGACCCATTCAGAAAATGGAACGGGTCAACAGACGTGTAAATTACGAGAATGTATATATACATGTTGCAGTCAGAAGTAAAGCTATTTATATTTCTCAATCAAGGAGAAAGAATTAAGGTTTAACGTCGCGTTCGATAAAACATCTAAAGTTAATTAGGCTGCAATCTCAAGCATCGGTCACCTGAGCTATCTAAATCCTATGCGAGCTGGACTCCAATCCGGTAACTAGTTGAATGAAACAGTTTTAACACAAATCATGCCCCTTTGTAATGACAGACAGAAGCACATGGACTCTGCATGGATTGTCCAATATTATAATGCAGAGAAACAATGTCCAATTACAAGCGTCTAGTCCGTCATTCATAATCCAGCCGTCGTCCATTAGAGAATATCCGCGTCCATAATCCAAAGACCTATTCCATTTTCCATATAACAGTATTAGCACCAAATTCAAAAAGACAATCATAGTATACAAAAACATAGGCTTGTTTCCTGCAAGAGAGAAGCGGTCAACAGTTTTCAATGATGCCGGCAAGACATCATGATGTTCCAAGTTAATCACGTTGACCCATTCAGAAAATGGAACGGGTCAACAGACGTGTAGTTTACTAGAATGTATATAGCAGTCAGAAGTAAAGCTCTTTATATTTCTCATACCGACTTGTTATGACTTTGATTTGATCGAGAGGTATTGTCCAGGTTCGACAGTTTGAATCGTTTGGAACCAGGTCGAAGTTGGCTTGTATGACGAAGCATGAATCAACTTCACTGAAGTCCTCCTTGAACGGCCATTGGAACACACAATTAGTATCTTTACAAGGTTTCATGAAGTTCACAGTGGCCTTGGATTCGTTCGGTTCGCACACAGTTACCTGGCCAGGATACCAACGATCATCGTATGCCACAGCGATCACTTCTCCGGATACAAAGTTGAACTTCCCGAATTCCACATTGTCACTTCCGCTAGAGTCTGATTCTGACACCGAATCTGATTCTGACACCGAATCAGAATCAGACACCAAACCAGATTCTGATGCCGACTCACTGCTGATTTCAAGTTCAGGTTTTTGTTGTTTTGCATTTGTTCTGCTTGTAGATTTTCCCTTTTGTCTGTTTGCTTCTTCCGTATGCATTTGTTTCAATTTCTCAAGTTTCTTTTTGAACATTTCACGGTGCTTCTTCATGAATTCATCCCTCTGTTCCTTTGTTTTCACTTGGGGTTCCTGGTTTGCAAATGTATCTCCCTCAGCAGCTTCAATAACTGGTCCTTCAAGTACCAGAGTCAAATTAGCAGTCAACTCCTGCAATGAATAGGCTTTACCTTCTGCAAAAAAATTGAGAAGTTTTTTGAGACTTGGCTTCGTCCCAATGACCTTCTTTCGGAATCTCATTTGTGTTTTAATGGTTTCTATTTTAACCTTGTCTGTCAGTCCATTCAAATGTTCTTCCATCTGACCAAGAGTTGTCCATAGTCCACCTGTAGTATTCAAAGCCGTTGTAAGAAGTTCTTTCTCAGCTTGCTTTTTGGCCTCTTTCTCAAACTTCTCCCTCTTTGCTTCTTGATTGCTTCTTTTCTGATTTTGTAGGCTTTCAGGAAATGAGGGGTTTTTGTTCGAGCAATTTCAATGTATTTCTGTTTGAGCTGATCATCCATGGAATTCAGCCACTCTGGGGTTTTGTTATTGCAGAATACTATCATAGCATCCAGACTGTCTACTCTTGCATTTGGTTTTTCTCTTCTAAGTCGGTCGAAGCTCGCGAAGTGTCGTTCCGAGACAGAGTTTGTACTCGGTACATTTTTTGATTCTTCTCGCAATTTGTCATCATCAAAGAATTTACCTCCAGGAAGATGGTCAGCCAACTGACGTTCAACAATAACCAGACTGTTATTACAAATGATCTCCAATGCTTCTACGGTAAGGATGTCAAGATCAGTAACATCTGTGGAGGTAGAAAACAAAGCCCTGAACTCGTCGTCATCACTGTGTGTGAACTCCGGAAACAGAATTTCCCCTTCAAGCAGTGGCTGAGAATTTAAGGCATATCTCTTGATGGCAAGATGAAATTCCAACCAATACTTATTGAGATCGAGGATATGGTTGGAGTCCTCTATAATACGCCACAATGGACCAGTGAAAATCTTGTCGTATATGCCCAGTGCCCGACACCCAGCTACGAAGACTGGATTGTTACAGCTGCTATGAACTGCATTTACCAAGTTGTTCCTCTCGGAGGGATTTGTGGGAAAATAACATTCAATGAAACTGGCGATGTGGTTATTGCGCAGATGATAGTACAATGCAGCACTACTCGAGCACAAGACATTAAATCTGTGGCCGTAGAAAGTTGATAGATGACTTTTCACCGGGGGGATCTTGCTGTTCCAGGTAAGTATCGAAGAGGAGCCCATAACCAGACTTCTCATCTGCTCCAGGCACACAAAGCTTGGCGGCAGCCCGTACAAAGTCGGCAGTACTGGCAGATTTTCCAGAGGTTCTGTTTCTGGCAGTCCCCAGATTCATCTCCAAAGCTGCCGCCTCCCACTCCTGTAACCCAGCATCCGCTTGTGTGACCAGGTTAACAAGTACATGTAGGTTACATTTATAGTCATTGATATGGGTCAACTCCTGAACAGTACTTTCCGGCAACTCATCAAAACTTTCTACAACAAGAGGCAAGCATTCTTTTTTCCAGACCTCAATCTGCCGATTATAACAGGTATTGGCGATGTGTCGGTCAGTCATAATATTTCTGATCGAGGTGACTAATTTTGCAAGTGTAGAATTCTCATCTGCATTTGGTGTAGTGATGATACCGGCCAGTTCACCGAGTAACTTTCTGGTTATCTCTGTAAAATCTGATGCCCCACCCTGAAGGAGTTCCATTAAACCAATAGAAACTGTTCCGGTATCTGTTGTGACTTGGAGGCCTCCATATTCCTTGCCAAACCTTTTCGTCCCATCAGTGTGAATGGTGTTATTTTTGGATTTTAAGATGGCTTCACCCGCTTGCATCTGGGCAAGGACCTTGGCTTCGGTACACATGATTTCACAGAAACTGAACTTCGGTAAACGTGACACTTTGACTTTGACCAGGTTTTCCAACACTAATTTCACAGCCTTCTCTACATTTGCATGCGAGATATTCATGGAGAGTAAGGTAGCATACACCTCTCGCACAACACTGTTATACTTTCCATTTTCAAAAGTTCTAACCTCTGTGGAATTTTCGAAGGTGTCCAGTTTTTCCTTCAGTTCCAAATTCTCATTCTCACAATATTCTAGGTGTTGTCTAAGTTCATTTGTTTTTTTCAGACTCTTTTTCATGTGTTTGTTTGCTGAATGTTTTACACAGTGTTCTATAGTGTGAGGCAGTTTTCTGCACATTTGTCTTCTTTTGTACACATTTCTGCAAACGATTCTCCTTCTGCTCAATATCCTTTGATTTTACTCTTAATTCCTCATTCTTCAACTCGAGTAATGTTCTCATGTCTGAAACTGTTTTGTCTCTCCTCTTCACTGTCCGTCTAAGATTATGATTGTCAAACTTTGCCATGTCATTTTTCAACTTTCTTATCTTGAGATCTTTTTCATCACATAAACGTTCTAACTTCTTCACTTCGATTTCTTTCCTGTCAACATTTGAGACCTGTAACTCTACATTCTTTCTTTTCAACTCTTTTTTCAAATCTGAGTTCTTCTTTTGTAATTGTGATTCTACAACAGACTTTCTCAGACCTCTGTTTTGTTCTGTGGGCATGTTCTCTCTCGAGAGGCAGGAATATGGTGTACGAAGAAACTCGTCCAATTTGCCACCACGAAGCTTACATCTGGTTTCATACAGCTTATCCCACTGCAGACAAACTGCACCTTTTACTGGTATGTCACATGGCTGGATATTGAAGAGCTTGGCCAGAAAATCAACAGCCCATTTCCAGGAGAGGTTATACTGGTTATGGAATCGACGGATTCGGAGAATAAGATCATTTGTAACAATATGATTTTGAGGACCGACGTTTAAATTCAACAGATCAGTAATTTGAAATCCACAAATGTTGTCCTCGGGAACCTGATATATCCATGGGATGATCTGAGTACCAGAGGATGTGGATTGGTTAATTGTAGCTTTCACCTTTCGGGTCAAATTGCTAAGCTTTGTTGGGAGGTTTACAGTGGGGTCTACTTTTAAAAGAATTGAACGTAATGTCTGATTTACATTCAGTCCCATCGATAAAATGGTAGACATCAGGGTTTCATACATGTCAAAGGTAATGTCACAGCCGAAAACATCGACACCATCCAGTTCAGTTTGTCCATCAAGTAGTTTTCTAAGATTTTCAGGAATACTGAAGAAGTGAACTGGGACTTTATGAGTATCCATGGCTGGGACTTTATGAGTATCCATGGCAGAAATCCTACAGCACAAACTCTCTTTCACAAGTGGCGTGTTCGACTGGCTCAAATGACTTACTCTAACAGATCCGGGTAAGCAAGACTGGTGAGTGACGTCATTGACGAGTTGGACTCGAGTGAGGTCTAAGTAAATCACTCGCTAGTTGAGTTAAAATTGGCGATAGCAGGAGAGAGAGAGAATTAAGGTTTAACGTCGCGTTCAGTAATAATTCAGCTATATAGCGACGATCAAACAAAATTCTAAGTATTTAAGTCAATACTTAGTAATCCAACACATTAAAACATACACACATTAAAACTTGTGCAACAAATCACTGACAAGTAAAACTAATTACAGCTCACATATATTCATTATTCATCACCATCGGGACAACTAATGCTACAAAAATTGTAACTTACTCTAGATTTTAGAGGAAAAGGAGAAGTTTATGGAAAAAGAGAGAGAGAGAGTGAGAGAGACACACATTAAAACTTATGCAACAAACCGATTTCTCTCAAATAACCTAAGACACATTCCTCCCTCACCCGACCAAAAAGATCTTCCAAAGTAGTAGTCGCTCGATAAAAAAAATCTCTTACAATGTTAAAATCTATACTGTCGATAAGAATATGTTACACTGCAAGATCTTCGTGGCATGGAATACACCTTTCTTTAGTAAATGTTCGCGAGTTAATCGTGTATGGCCATTTCGCCTGATCATGGCTTGTTCGAAACGTTTCTGGCTGTTCAGATGCGCAGTCGACTATTGATATGTCCAAAGAAACACGACCTCGTGAATGTGCACACTCGGTTCGAACTAAAATTGTAACCTTGTTGAATCTATTGTGAAAAGTAAATGTACGTTGTCCAAGCTATGCTGACACGAAGCTAAAGTTGTTTGACTTTGTGAAGCTTAGTCCGGTGATCTGTGACATCTCTTACTAGACTCTGGGGGTGACCTTAGCGGTACAGTCGACTTGTCCAGTTAGGTCGTACCTATTAGAGGAAAAGAATAACAAAATGTACAGTTGGTATCATGATTAACATTCCTCATAAATCAACGAGGCACACTAAACAGTTCCATCTGCCGTGTCTGCCATGACATTATGCTCACTGGTTCAGGTGACTTCAAGAAGATATTAAATATGCAAATTATAGCTAAAATGATAATAAAAACATCGAGGTTCTTGTCTCTCACCTTCGAAACCACAGACAGCGTAATAAAATAATAGTGAAGTTTGGAGGTGATCGGCCAAATTGTTAGGGTTCGGCCACTGAAAATTCAACACGACCTAGTGGCCATCTTGGATAAAGCAAGTGGCTAAAAAACAATCCCAGCGGTCATCCTCTCACCATTGTCAAAGCACTGTCCAAGTTTGAAGGCAATCGACAAAATCATTTTCAAGTTATTGTGAGGGCAAGGTATGCATGACAAAATAGTGACGGAGTAAATCCCCGCGGTCCAGGGAGGGGAAAAAGAACAATTATCTCGCCCTTCACATCTACATGTCAACTATACAGCTGATAAGATATAAATAGGGACTGTGTTTTTCAAGAATAACCTTATAGTGACAATGTGTTTTTCGAGAATAACCTTATTTACCGGTTAAATCAGCATCAAGTTGACCGACAAGGCCGCAGCTGCATCATGGGATGGCCACTTCTTTTATATTGTGAGCGGGGTACAACTCCCAGGTACTACTGTTAATAGAAGATATGGAACAGAAATATGGAAATAATAAACTGTGTTTGCTTTAATAAGTAATGGGAGACACCACTTCAGTATGCCTCAAATACAAAGGTTAACTGATTTTGCAGCTCATTTAGAGTTCAACTTCTGGTAATATTGACAAATATTCCTATAATGGGAGTTCCATGCATTAAAGCTTCCTTTTTTTTAACATTGAATTGAATCAAGTTGTATGATGTTGTTGTTGTATATACAATACTACAATGGGCAAAATATTGGATAAATTGCAATTATTTAAGCCCATACTTCATGACAATTCTTTAATTTCAATCTATAAAACGTGGTTGCACATCTAAAACGTGTTTTAATAACTAATTTGCAAAGAAAATTCATCCGTAAAGATTGAAATTAAAGCTGGAAATGAGCAGGTCAGAAGGGCGCTGGTGAACCTCTATTTTCTCCTTACCCGTCGTATGGGGTTTCAGCATAGGCAAGTAAGGAGAATTCAGTATTCAGCACAAATTTGTCATATTTATTACTGAAGTGACGAGTATATTTCCCCCAAAATGAATTTAAAAATAACTGTTTATCTGAAATATACTTGAGTCGCTGTGAAGCAGAAATGATCTGTTGGGGATACTTCGTTGTCGAAAAATTGTTCACTATGAAAACGAAAAAGCGGTCACCGCCATTTTGATGACGGTCGTCGCTATGGTCACCTGGACGAACACGCAGAGATGTCCGCCATTTTAAAAAGATTTCGACAGATCAGTTTTACATGATTTTTCTTTGACCTTTTTCGTGATGAGCCAAGGCTTTTTGTCTTTCATCATTATTCCCAAAAGTGGCATAAGAGACTTGGACAAACAGACTTTCTACATACTCACAAGCTATCGCAATTTTTTCCTCTGCAAACCCGGAAAACGTGGTTTCCCCGCCATAAAAACGGAAAATCCCGGGAGTTAACACCCTCACGATATTCTGCGAGAAATTACGTTTATTTTTAGATCAAGTTTGCTGGGGTCCTCCAATTGGCTCATATCGTACGAGTCGTGCCAAAGACGGGTGGTTTTACAAATGCTTCGCCAGACACGGCGAAGAGCGCCGCACGGGCAGAAATTGATCGGAATCGGATAATAATTATTTATCGGCTGCTATGATTTTTTTAAATTATAATCAAACAACAGGATGGAATAAACCATATTTGTTTTATTTATATAAGTTAAACACATAAACAAATCCAAAATCGGCCTCTCTTGGACATTTTGTAATCAGTACATTATCTGTTTTTCGGCATAATTCGTATGGCTGCAGCAGCGGCCGTTGGGGTCTCTACTATGAGATCAGTAAGATCGAAATGTCTCGCTCCATCTAGCAGTGACAAGTGATCGTTTTGCACGGATATTTATTTGAGCGCATTTCCCTGCCTAAAAAAATTTGCCAAGCCAATTGATTGCCCAAATTAGCGTAATCTGAAGCCCTGTATTATCATTTCCTCATTTTTGGACATTTTGGCAGTGGATTGTGATCAATAATCTGCACCTCGCGCTGTCGCTTTGTATTCCCGCCAGATATAGCCATGGTGGTGAAGCCCATCACTCTCAAGCGATTAATGGAATGCCGTACATCATAAACACGTGAGTTCTCCTGCGATCCACCAAGATGTCGACAGTGCCCAAACTGCTGTTCCAAGGGATCTTGATTGAAAACACAGGTCAATACATAAGGGACACCCTTAGACAGAAGGAATGGTATTAATTTAATGATTGAATTAACAGTTATCTTCAAACCAAGCAGTGTCTGGTGACTCAGCTGCATGCGACTCTTTTCTCCCTGGCGGAGATTTGCGGCCCGGTTTTCCAAACTTATCCTCCAATCTTCAAAATAATTCAGAAAGTCATCTTTTAGCCATTTGAGCCTCTCATCATCTGCTGAGACAAAATGTTTCAGGTTCTCATTTCTTTTGTTCCTACCCTCATAGAGATTTCGTGTATTGACACAATCAAAGAATTTATCAACATTCCGAATGAATCTAACACTCTCGGAAACCTCTCCATACAAATGTTCCAGAAAACTTGAGCTGCAAGGCTTACATTCATCTTTGCGGGAGAATCTAGGTCAATGTGCTGTTTTGTTAACTTTGGACAATGGCTATATAAGTTGCCCTGTACATGATCTCTGAACAGATCTACGATGTGCATCCAAGAGATGTTTTTACCAGACTTCCATAATTTTCCTGATTTCTTGTGACTGTTAGAATTATAGTCTTAATGAGATGCGGTGCATCTGAAATGAAGACAATCTTACGATCTGGTGCATATGGATTTGTGGTACAGTGACTATCATTTTCTGGATCATGCATTGTGAAGAATTTACGATTGGGGGATGCTCCATCAGAGGTTATGAACATCATTCTGAGTCCCACATGAGCTTCCAAGGTTCGGACTGCATCCTTCTATAAGATCGGGTACAGAAAGTCAGATGTAATTCCGTCTGTGGCATAACAAGCCAACGGGTACTTCAGGTTTGTGGCTATGCCTCTCACCATCACAACAAGCATGTATTTTGCTAGACAAAGACCATGGTCATTAAGCCCATTTGCAAGTTCTATGAGCTGGTTGGCAGTTTTGTCCAAGTCGATGGAGCCTATCAGCTCTCCAGAATGTTTGGCGTACACCAGATCCTCTTTTATTTTGATCTCGTCTTGGAGCAATCCAACGTAACATTTCCATTCTACATCAAACATTCCCTTCGCTCTGCACTCTTCAATCACGTGATTTGTAGTTTCAGTTGTTAGTTGTGCCACAAGTACTCTGCATTACATGCGAGTAGTTAAACAAAGTTCTAGAACTGGGCAGTTTCAAAAAACCTATGTCACGCAAGGTATCGTATGCTTTCGTTAAACGTCCCTTGATTTGCAAACACCACTTGATGATCATTGGATGCCCCCTCATGCCACAAGGCGTTTTAGCTTTGTTGAACTTCACTTGTTCTTCCCAAAAAAAATCTTTGGAATGAGTTAGCATCAGGAAATTGTTTTTTCACTTGTTCATTACACTCGAGTACCATGCTGTGAATATCCCTGCTTGTAGATTCGGTCATTATGCCAGATTGCTCTATGGTAGTCTATAGCTTTTTCTTCAACATCTGAATCTCCGTAGACATGAAGTGCCCTTCTTTTTGCAGTGCATTTACCTTGTCACATAACTCTTCTCTCGACATTTTAGTGTGTGATGTCCGTTTAGAAAATATGTTCCTGCGAGTGTCTTTCACTGATTCCTTCTTAATCCTGTTAGACTTTTTCTTCCTTAGGGAACCCCTGTGATCACTACATTTCTGACACCTTAGACCTATAACTAGAAGGTCACAGTTATTATGTCTGATTGTCTGGGAGTAAGCAAACTTTTCAGTCACCATGGTTACTGCCCCTAAATCATGCTCACGAAACGCACTCGTACCAGGCTCCAGAGATTGAAATTTGTTGTCTGGATTACCAACACACATCCAATACTTGAAGACTGCTCTCAATAATGAGAAAACAGCTTCTACACTGTATTATAATAATATTTGGGGGAATCCTTCCACAGTTCATGACAATGACTAAATGGCTGTCTGTGAACAACCACCTGTGCACTGAAATCTGCTGGAGATATGAAAATGTCGCATTTGACACTAGGATTGTTGGTGTCGTAATCCTGTACAAATTTGATCTCCTTAGAATCCAGTAAGATGAAACCAGTTTCTGCCCTAATATTTGCAGCCTGTTCCCTCAAGTGCAACTGTAGGTCAGAATATCTCTGCCCATTCACAGATCCGTTGCCAATAAATGAGATCTGTATCATCTGCAGGTGAACACTTTATCACTTCATCAGCAACCACATAAAATTCATGTGCAAAAGATCCTTCATAGTCTTTTACCTCACCTTCCATGAAAGAAGATTGATCATCTCTCGAGTTGGTCAAGAAAAAGTCATTGATTGCCTCAAATGGCTGTTCTGTTCTCAGTTTCTCCAATCTAAGTTCCATCCTCTCAAATTCTTTAAATGGAGTCTTCTCGCCGTACTGCTGATTTTTCTTGCGTCGCCTCCCGATGGACTTCCTCCCCTGACGAGGCATAATTCTGAGAATAAAGGTAGATTAACATAGATAATATAATAGAAGAGACGACACAAACATGTGGGTATTTCCCCAATGATAGTGAGTAACTGAGCGAGTGAGCGAGAGAGAGAGAGTCAATCAAGCAATAAATAATATAAAAACAAGAGCCAAAATTGGCTTAAATATACACCTGCACAAGATATCATCTCTCCCTATGCATCCTCTAAAATTTTTTTGACCTTTGTTGATTTTCTGACTTTGGTGTCAGAGTGACCTTAAATTTTTACCTTTGCCTGTTTGCCTAAATATTGGTACCATATGCAATTTTTTTAAAATTTCCTGCTCACAGTGAACATGACCTTTGACCCAAATTTTGGTACGTGATATGACTTAATGATTTAATGATTCATGATTTTGGGTTCACAGTGACCTTGACCTCTGACTTTCATTTTGGGACAGGCGTATAAAAATAATAATCCAGCGATATAACAATGGCAATTTCACAAATTAGCACTGGCAAATCTGCACTGGCCAAATAAAATTAAATAACATAGGATTCTACTGAGATAGACTGAATAAAATTAAATAATGTGTAACATAGATAAGAATTGTGTCAGCCAAGCACCCAATCAGTATGGTCAAAGGGAGGTCACTATTCCCGTCGAACATTCCATTGGAATTGCCTGGGATTATGTCCCCTTAATACCGGCTAGTTCAACAAAATACCGGCCACAGCTTTTAGCATTGTTCCACGAATGGCTTTAAATAATTTCTCTGTACATTTACATGTATACCATAATCAGAAAAACCATTACCAGGATCATCGGAACTCTGGGAAAATGTGATATGTACCAGATGAAAGCAAAACGATGTTCTTTTAACTGAAGAAATAAAATATTGTTTATCCGCCTAGCCTTTCGATTGAAATCCTTGGTGAGAGACCGAAGTCCAGGTAAAACCATACAAAACAATATTTCTTTTACATGAAGCCAGACGTCTAGCAAAGGCATCAATTTTGTCAAAGTCTAGTGACATCCCGTCCACATCTTCTGTATCCTATGGAAGACGGTAGCGGTCACTCGCCTTCTCGCATACTCGCCCTATAGTTTGCTGACACGAGAAGTTGAGAACGCGAGGCTAGAAGTCGAGGCGAGAAGTCGAGATTGCGAGGCGAGAAGGCGAGGCGAGAAGTCGAGATCGCGAGACGAGAAGTTGAGATCTTTCTTGACTTCTCGACTTATCATCTTTGTGGCAAAAGGGGGGGGGGGGAGCTTTGATATACATGGGTTATACATGGGTAGGGGTTGGGTGGGGGGTAATCTGACCGGCTCTGTCTAAAAAACAGTTACAAAATATAATTTACATGATTATGTTCATGTAAGAGAAATGTGCAAAATTTTTGATAAACTGTAGAAATTTTAATTTATATTCATGAATTAAATTTCAACAAAACTTGATTTATCCATACTTTAAAAATCTGAGGGAATACCTATCTAAGAGTAGATACATATTAAGAATTTTAACAAGTATCCTCTAATCAACGGTTTGCAGGGCCGCGCAGTGGCGAATGAGAACCTTTGTGAACCAGGGTGTCGTGAAATAGCTTGGCGTTGTTGCACGGAAACTTCAAGGTCCACTTTCATTGCTTTTTGCCAAACATTCACATTGCTGAGTCAGGGTAATTTTCAAGAGTCGTCATAAAAAAATGTCGATTACAACCACAATACCCTATAGAACAATTATTTTGTTACCGTATGTAAAATTATTTCATATTTTGAACGCTACTAAGTAATTTATTCGACCACGTCTGAAAAGGATCGAAAACTGCGAAACGCAAAATCTTACGTTTTTAGAGATATTCGAAGCTTTTTCTTAACCCCGTATCTGCCTCAAACATTTTCAATTTATTTGCGGTTACAACAACCAATATATATATATAAAAATAATATGTGTCGGTTAAACCAGTTGACACATAAACTGTGAAGCCTCAGGCGAAGACAAAGGGATAACTATTTGCAAAATCGGACCACTCCGCCATATCGGACGCGCACTGAGAGCGAGTTCAGAGCGTGTCGCAATGATGCGTTAACTTTTACTAACATATGGCTTTTAACAACATAAGATATTAATACGATGAAGTAAATATAGTCACTTACCAATATTAGGTTCCTTGGATTCTTTAAAACAACCACAGAATGTGTTTTCAAGCGAAGATTGCAACCTGTTGTCGACTGCGAGAAAGATGAAACATGACCCAGCAATGACAGGCGATCTCGCACTATCTCGCGCCCCTTGGCCTCGCTCGAGAATGTATGAGATTACAGCTGGAGAAGAATGCAGTCCCTTATCGCGTCAGTTATATTGTATCTCAGCAGGGGGTAAATACGCGATTCACGAGCGAAAGCACATGGCGGATCTTCACTTTAAAACTTCGAACTTAAATTTCTACTTTTTATGGCATGAGATACCGGGACCATAATATTGAGAAGAATTTCTCCATAATCTGAGTATTCTACTTCTCGTTCATTTATAACGACCATAAAGCATTTCATTTATTTGATCTCATCACTAGAACACGCACATCTTCGTGATCTTCTAACCATGTTTAAAGTGTCACCGTGGCACTTGTGTAAGTTGATGGCATATTCAAGATTACGATGAGAATAACAAAACGTAGTGAAGTTTTCTCCCAACATTTTACTCGTATTCTATCTCGGAGGATTCAAAGACAGATTTCTACAGTGGGAGAGAAATTTGCGCGGCCTCTTTTGACGTCAGAGATGACGTGAATGGCGTCATACTTCGAGCGTCCTGCGCCGTCTGTGGGACGTCGCGACAATGCAGAGAATGGAACAGTTTTGTAACAATGTTGCGTTGTGACGGGGTTTATCGTTCGATAATAACGTCACAAGTTCCGACATGCTTGTGGCGCTGTGCACTATGATAACATTAATAACTCTTTTTGTTAAAAAGAAAAAAGGTATAAATTCTATAATTTGGAAGATTATCTTGGATATGACGTAAAGGTGCAAAAGTACCACAGTTATACTTTAACATGTCCAAGAGGTTTCAGAAACATCTGATGAAAACTGGGACTAGTTTATTACACAATTAGATTAGACAGACGCACAGACAGACAGGCCAAACGCTATATGCTTCCGAGCACACTTTATATGCGGAGGCCCATCGGAAGCCCTGCAAAGGGTACTTTATTTACAATAAAACGTCAGCCAATAGATATCATTTTTCTCTGCCATTCTCCTGCGCCATCGTACTACCGATTTCCCTTTTCAATTAGCATGATGTGGTCGTGATACAATTTTGCCACTCATTCGCAACGTCTGGTCTCGAATATCCCCAACTGTCTCTACTAAATGATGACATCATTGAAGCTTATCAATTTGTTTATTATCTTGATGTCAATTTCAGGTAAATAACAAACTTCTTGTTCTAGTGACTTGAATAATAAGAGGGATTTCCATGGAATATTAGAAAGCCAGCGTTGACAATTTTGAACCGTTTAAGCCGTTCGAAAGATTTTTAGGTGCTGAGGTCTATACAGATCATTTTGTCTCTACCATGGCAACTTATTTCATTAGGACAAGAAATGAAATTAGATTGATATAACCTTAATTTATGTGCATGGACTTTCTTTGCAGCGTTCTTCTTTCTTATATTTTGGAATCGACATCTTGTTCTGGAGTTTGCTATCATGTGTTCTTGCCCGCTTTCTTTCTATGTTTTCATTATAATGCAGTGCAGCAAGCTGGATCTTGAAAATACATGTACCTGTAAATCAATATTCATCGTTACTTTGATAGCTCTGACAAAATGTATCTGTTTGATCTTGAGCACACAGATCTACAAGATTGCAGGCAGTGCCCGGAGAAAAAAGACTACAGCGAGTAAAAATAAGAACTCGCCAATATTTGAATTTATTTGAAATAAACCTATTACAGGCCGAGCAAATACACGAATTTGGGCGATATGCAAGAGGTGGGAAACATCGACGACGCCTGGCGACTAAAAAGCAACCATATTTTTACGTCATAGACGATATTAAAAAAAACACGTAACAGAAAACTTGTGAAGTCAAGGATTAACAATCAAATATTTATTTACAATACTAAAATCATATACAAATTAAGTAAGGTCAATACAACAAATAAATGAGAAATATAGTCTTACTGTTCAGTGCTATACCGGTGTATACTTCACAGTTTGTACTGACGTACAAATCTCTATGCAGTCCGTGCCGCACAAATCGCTATCTCTATACAGTCCGTGCCGCACAAATCGCTGTTCTGTATTTTGATAGTCCAACACCCTGTTGTCCAGTGTCCGACAGTTCAATCACGTAGATAACACAGCACCAAGAGTCAATTCACAGGAATATACAATCCAGCAGTCTGTAATTTCAGACCAAGGTAAGACAGTATAATGCACCCACAGAAAAGCCGTTTGAATTCCCTCCTTGATCACTGAATGTTGGGCTATTTATACTCTCTCAGGCATTCGAGATAATTCTACAAATCACGAAGTTTCCAGAACACAGCTTTGACGCATGATTTGACCCAAATACAATCCGCAACAGCTTCGAGAAAACTCCATAACTATAGAATGTAAACAAGCTTACGTAGCTCTATTATTCGAGAAATATCCACAGTGTCTAATACTGATACCATGACAATATGACTCTACAGGAAAGCTGTCCTCGGAACCTCGCATTCAGACCCGAGAATACGATGGATTCTCGAGTAATACATATTGCATCATCAGAAAATATGCAATAAAGAAGAGAACAATGGTATAATTCATGTATGTCTAAAATATGCATATTGCCATATCACCCAATATTGTTGTGCTGTGCTACGATCAGTATAAAATACTACTATCATTTTTGTGGATACGTCATGTGCACGAATCACCAACAATACATAATCAAGACATATCCCGTTGGAGTCTTCAGAGCGGACTTAGAAAAAACTAGTTTCACAAAGTGGAGAATAATTGTTTCTGATTATAACATCAAACTCTCCGACTGCATGGTGGCAGAGTAGAAAAATCGGAATAGGTAGCAACGAACTCACAAAATAGTTCGGCTCTTATAACATAATAATGGGAACCATAAAGAATGAAGTGCATGTCATCCTCGACCTACACCATCATGTCATAATTGGCATATGATTTGATACCATGGAATAATTGGAGTATGATATAGTCCAGTTTCAATCAGCAGATTGTGATTACTTAACCGTATGCGGCAGAACGTTTTTCGGTGCTTGAAATGAACAGTGCAGACAAGATATCTATCCATTGAGAAGTCTTCCTTGAATGTAGAATATGTGTTCAACTTACTTCAAGTATTATTAATGTGATCAATGAAGAGGTTATGATAAAACTTATTAACACCAGACATAGTCAACTCTATTGCTGACTTTGGATTTATATTGGATTGACGGCGATGCCAAATATTAATTTCGGACGTTATTATTTTAACCTTTGCTAGCCAACACATTGCTGTTGGCCATATAAGCTTGATGTATAAGTATGTATAATGGTTAGAGCATCGGCCTCGTAAGCGGTAGGCACTGGGTTCAATCCCAGGCCGGATCATACCAACCAGGCCGGTGTCAGTATAATGTGATTGTCATGTCTGCCTACGGCATGATATTTCAGTGGGACAGCACTGTAAAATGGCAGCAATAGATCTGCTCTGTTACAAAAAGATACCTCCGCCCCTCCCCGTCCCTTCCCTTCCCTTCCCCGTCGTGATATAGCTGGAAAAAAAATGTTGAAAACGACGTTAAACCCTATTCACTCAATCACTTACTGATGTATAAGTTGCGAATGGGGTATGTTTTGGATGCGTAAATATTTATGACAGCTGGACAGCTAGATTACTACCCAGTTAGATACGTACCTGCAATATTTAATATGAACTTTCTCAACATGAAGGTTTTTAAATTTATTTGAGGATCCAAAGCATGGGCCCCATATTTCACTACCATAAAGCAGGATAGGTTGTATCAGGATCTTAAATAGATTCTTACACCATCCATGTAACAAGTGAAGGATTATGGCTAAACAGTGAATGGAACAAATGATGTATTGCTTTAAGTCCCTTGTATATTAACTTTGATATACCTTCATTAAAATTCCCTCTATAGTTGATTGCTAATTCTTAGTACCTATATTTGCGGACTATTAAAAGTAGCTTCCTGTCAAAAGAGAATTTGTTTGTCTCTTACTGAACACAATTATATTAGATTTGTATGAATTAATAGGTAGATTGCTAACAGACGAAAACTGATGAACGCAGTTTAGAGAGTGTTGCAAGCCAATCTCAGTTTCTGAGAAAATTACTAGATCATCTGCGATTAGTAAATGTGAGATAGGGACGTTATTAAGCATTGGTGAACAATATGCCTAACTGGTAAGGTAGCCTCGAATATCATCAATGAAGATATTGAAGAGTGTAGTCGATAAACTGTAGCCTTGCCTCGTGCCGTGAGTGGGAGTGAAATAAAGGGACAGACCTTGAGTCGTTGCTGCTTGATATGTAGTATTCTTATACAAAGAATGTAGCAAGCTTAACAGGTTACCTGATATTTTTTCCAATTGAGGTAAATTTCCGTGATAGTATTGAGTGATCAACCATATCAAAAGCTTTGCGAAAAGCAGTAAAAGCCACAAATATTTGTTATTGGAAAGGTAAGACTGTACAATGGATTTGACTATGAACAGGTTATCTGTAGTTCAGCGTTTAGCTCTAAAACCGCCGTGGTTTGGACTGAGGCACTCGTGCTGATCAAGATGGTGTACAATCGTCTATTCAATATTTTAGTAAAAACTTTCCCGAGGGTGGAGCTCAAGGCTATCATACGGTAATTGTCAGGGTTTATGCAGTCATCCTTTTTATGAAGTGAGATAACTGTAGACAAAGCCCCCAAAAGGGAAATTCTCCACTGGACCGAATTAAATTAAATAACTTTAAAAAATGGTCAAAATTTTGCGTTTTTTAAAATAATTTGTATGGGTTCATTTGGGGGTCATCTTTGCTGGATAACTTTTTAGATTTTAGGGTCTTAATTGCAGATCAAAGTCCTATTACTGTTACAGGTGCAGTGAGTTCTGCATTAGTTTGTAAGGAGTTTACATTAGGAAATTCAAGGTTTCCATTATAGCCATTTTTTCCACTAAAAGGAAAAAATATGTCATTCTCAGATTCACTGTCATGCCTCCAAGCGATTGAAAGTGAAACTTCGACTCATCCCACTATCTTGAGCATTCTACAACTACATGACTGTAGATTTGATCAACAGATTGATATTGTGTTCTGTTTGTTGCCTAGTCACGTTGGCATCAAAGGTAATACTGAGGCTGATAGGATGGCTAATGCAGCCCTAAATGATGAGATTGATTCTGTTGGAATCCCATATAGCGATTTCAGGTCCTCTATCTGTACTTATGCGAGACGGCTGTTTCAATCTTTATGGGATGCTGTGAATAATAGCAAACTTCAGGAGTTCAAAAAACTGTAGGCTATACGCATCTCAACAGCCGGAAACGTTTCGATCAAACCATGATCAGGCGATGTAGAATCGGCCATACACGATTAACTCATGAACATTTACTACAAATAGAACCAGTCCCAAGGTGTGTTCCATGCCATGATGATCTCACGGTGAAACATATTGTTATCGAATGAATAGATTTTAAGATTGTAAGAGATGCTTTTTATCAAGCGACTACTTTGGAAGATCTTTTTAGTCGGATGAGGGAGGATTGCATCTTGGGTTATTTGAGAGAAATCGGGCTGTTACATAAGTTTTAATGTGTGTATGTTTAATGTGTTGGATTACTAAGTTAGTGACTTGAGTACTTAAAATTTTGTTTGGTCGTCGCTATATAGCTGAAATATTGCTGAACGCGACATTAAACGTTAATCCTCTCTCTCTCTCTCCTGACCCTACCTGACGAAAATCTTCATAGCATTCGTTAGGGTCTAATTGATTTGTACTGGTAGTTGTGCGAAGTTGCTTAACAAGGTGCCAGTATTCTTTAGGATTGCTATCTTGTAGATAATCAAGTTTTGACGACAATGACTGGAAAATAGTTCTCTCTTTGAATTTGACAAGTCTTTTGTATATCTATTGGCACGAAAAAATGCATGTATCGATTGAAGAGAATATGTATGGGTTTTCACGTCGCAAGAATTCTGCCTATTGAGAGAAAAATACAGATCGCATCAAGTTATTTATACAGATGGTTCTAAAGATGGTTAGAGAGTAGCGTGTGCTACTATCCTTCCTTCCAAAACTAAACCTTCCAGGTAAAAGTTCGACTTTCACTGCCGAAGCCAAAGCTCTATTGTTAGCTTTGGAAGGCATTGGGTCTACTATAGGAGGAAAATATGCCTACAAGCGAAAGAGAGTGGAACTTCAACTCTCCACACCATTTTGAACATTCTACGATTATATGACCGTAGATTTCATCAACAGATTAATGTTGTATTTTGTTGGTTGCCTAGCCACGTTGATATCAAAGGATATACTGAAGCTGGCGAAATGGCTAATGCAGTCCTAGATAATGAGGTTGATCCGGTTAGAATCCCATATAGCGATTTCAAACCCTCTATCTGTGCTTATGTGAGAAAACTGTGTTAATGTTTATGAGATGCTGTGGATAATAACAAACTTCATGAATTTCGAAAAACTGTAGGATGTATTCATCTGAGTAGCCAGAAACGTTTCGATCAAGCCATGAACAGGTGATATAGAATCGGTCATACCCGATTAACTCACGAACATTTACTAAAAAGGAACCAGCCCAAAGTGTATTCCATGCCACGAAGATATCGCAGTGAATCATATTGTGATCGACTGTATAGATTTTAAGATTGTAAGAGATTCTTTCCATCAAGCAGCTACTCAGAAGATTCTTTTAATTCGTCGGGTAAAACTGTATTTTAGGTTATTTGAGAGAAATCGGTTTGTTGCATTGTGTATTGTGTTGATTACTTCTGGATTGCTGGGTTATCAATGTTTTTGTTGGAATACTTGAAATTTTGTTTGAGCGTCGCTATATAGCTGAAATATTGCTGAACACGACATTAAACCTTAATTTTCTCTCTCTCTCTGTATGTGTAGTGACAATGAAGATATGTGTGTAAGTAAAAATATTCGGATTTAGTGTGCATGATATTCAGGGACAGCTAGTGCAATATTTATTGGGAGGAAAAGGAATTTGAGTGGATGGGCGCAAAATTCATTGAGATAGATCTATGTTTTTTTGGTGTGTTGTGTTGACTTCTGGATTGCTGGGTTGTTGACTGGTTTTTGTTGGAATACCTAGAATTTTGTTTGATGGTCTCTATATAGCCGAAATATTGCTGAACGCGATGTTAAACCTTAATTCTCTCTCTCTCTCTGTCAAAGGTTTCATCATAGTTTTCTTATGTTCTACACAGTCTTGATCTAACCATTTTCGCTTTTTTTAATGTTTTAGTAGAACTACGAAACCTGAAGTGTAAAAGGTTTCACAATGAAGCTGTTTAGAGAGGTGGCTATGCCTGAGTGAGATAAAGCGTTAACTGCTAAAGTATGACTACCGTCTACCCAATTGAGTTTCCCTTTTGGGGTTTCATACTTATACTTGTACTTATCTGGTTTAAGATTGGTAGTGAGCTGACAATGATCGGAAAAATAATTTTGTGGACGAACGCAAAAGTAGTCGCAAGATACAAGTAAAGGTTCAGAGAGCAGTATGTAGTCAACAACGCTGGTCCCACATACTGGTAAGAGGTGAAGGCACCTAAACGATCACCCTTTGACCGGTCATTGGGGATTCTGAGTTGTATCACAAAATTGAAGTTGCCTTCCGAAAGTAGTAGATTTCGTATCGGAATTCTGTCGTGGAGCTACAGCGTCAATGGTATAAAACATCTGGTAAAGAAATATGTTGATCATTGTCTTGAGCAATAAAGTGAGTTAAGCTCCCAGAGCGGGCATTGAAGTCCCCTCCTAGAAGTGTATAGCAATCAGTATTGAATCTATGTAGTTGTTCTGTGATATCACGTACAGGGTCACACACGTGGTTGTTCCAGTATGGGCCCCCAAGTGGGTGAGTAGCAGGAGTTTTGTACCATGTCTGTTGCAACGAGGGCTAGATTAATTTCCTCTACATGATGACTGTACATGCATAGTCACAGCTAATCATATCGCAGTTATATCGTCGCTATAAGGCCGAAATAGTGCTGAACGCGACGTTAAACCCTAACTCACTCACTAACTGCTCCAGTATGGAGAGTTAATAGGTGGGATGTACACAGTATCTATAATGATATCTTTGTCAAAACCAACAGATTTACTAACTTTTAATAACAGGTAATCCGATTTAACAAGTAGAGTAACATACTTCCTCAAAGCTATCTTCACATAAAACACACAAAGCTATCTTCACATATCTTCTTCATAACAATCCGCCATATTGACAGAAGTACTCTTCCCCAAGCAAAACAAGTTCTGAGAACCCTCAATTCGCAAGAAGTTCTAGCAAATCTCCAGAGTAAATTCGTCATAGTCCCAGCAGACAAAGCTCCGAATAATATAATATTCATATGTAAATATTACTATTACCAGGTGCTGGTTAAGGAATTGAGTGTAGACATATCTTCATCAAATACATCTACTTACTCCCAAACTGCATTTACTCTGGAAGATTTATTTAACAATCACAAAAAGTTTTTCAGGGAAAGAGGTATTTGTCTTCCAACCAATCATAGCGACATACCAAAAATATACTGGACTCCCAAAATGCATAAATCACCATACAAAGCTAGATTCATAGCTGGTTCTAGAAGCTGCACCACCAAGCTTCTTTCAACCCTATTGACGAGGGCCTTCAGGAGGTAAAAGCATTTTGGGAAAGGTATTGCGCCACTATTTCTAAAAACTCTGGCGTTGAATGTATGTGGATATTGAAAAACTCAAAAATGTCTTACGGAAGAACTTGATGCTAAAGGTCACATACCGTACAGACATGTATCCACATGGGATTTTTCGACTCTCTATACTACAATCCTCATCAGGACCTTATTGACCGTCTAAGTTCATTAATAGTATCTGTGTTCAAGAAAACTGATCGTAGATATATTAATGTCGGAAGCCATAAAGCATTCTTTAGCTCGACTACATATAAGAGATATCATTCATGGGATGTTTCTTTGTTTATAGAGTTGCTTGAATTTCTCATTAAAATATCTATGTGAAATTTGGCAACACAATATATCAGCAGCATATAGGTATTCCAATGGGTACTAATTGTGCACCCCTGTTGGCTGACCTGTATCTGTTCTCTGATGAATATGACTATATGCTGGCGCTTTCAAAAACCGATCCA
>JAVTVY010055000.1:0-29627 GCA_036873755.1 Hanleya hanleyi | reverse complement strand
CATTGCAAATATTCAACGAATAAGGGTAGGTTTATATAATGTTCCGGCATACTATCATACACACAAAAAGGAAGTCCTCTTCACACAATTATTTTATTTTCCTCCAGGCGTAGATACTTTTTTGCCATCGATCATTTAGTAATTCAAGAATTATATGTATACAACACAAACTATTGATGGACCTTGTGCTGTTCGTTGATTAGACAGAACCAATTTCGTGGAGAAGTTGAGACATTATCGCATATTCCAGTGTTTCAAATGTAAACACGGTCGATACTTGGTGCTTCTGAATATGTGATCGGGGGGACGGGGGTACTCCCCCGGACAATTTTAGAATTTCAGACGGTTCTCTACACATCTGACCCATTTCAAGGCATGTCAGTTATAATTGGGGGGGAGGGCAAAGTGGTCCTTAGCTCCCACTCTTTTCATATTGGGTGGGTGGGGGGAGGCAGGGGCCGCGGAGCCGGGGGGGCTACCCCACTTTTCGGAGCTGTAATGTTATAAGCCTAATCTAGGGGCAACTTCAGCCCCCCCACTTTAGGGTCGAGATAGGGGTCAGACCCCCACTTTTGAATATGCTCCGCGCCGCCTAGGAGGGGCAGATGTGGTGAATGCTATATGGGTATATCAGTTAACATCTGATGTAGGCTTACACACTAAGTAGGCATAATTGCAGCATGATGTGATACATGTCGACAGTATTCAGTGTATCGGTATTCAAGTACCGGTACTAGAGGAATGTTTTTTTTTCAACTCGTCCAGTACCCGGTACATGTACATTAGCAGGAATAAACCTGAAATAACATTTTCAATTGGGACAATTAAGTCGTTAGGAATGAAAACTGTTGTCCAAATATTGATATCAAACTCAGACTCTGTCTTGGGGCCAATGCATTGACAAATGACTATAGCTACCATAAAGACTGATCATTCTTTCATCACTTTTGTGGGTAATTTCACTAAATTGAAGCAGTACCGGTACAACATTGTTTCGAAGCTGTCCGGTCATATTCCGATATGTACACAAAATCATGACAGTGCGGGGCCAGTGGGTTGCAACAATATACACATAAAGGGTTTTTTCTGGGAAAGATTTATATACAGTATTAGTAATAACACTTTGGAAGGCGTTTTATTTGTCAGAAATGGCTCAGAACATTTCTATGGCTGTCTAGAACCCCAGAGCTACCCTCGTCTACAGTAGTATACTTACGGCATAATTTACGCAGCGCGGTTGCATGATGCAGACAATGTTTGCTCGCAAATTTTAGCAAATTATACATATCGGTTAATGGTACGGTACTGTATATTTTACCCATAGGGGCCTAAGCATGATGTCATGCAATCTCGAGTGCAGTGCTAATTACACATCACCGCATAAACAAAATAATTAATTGTACCAATATATGATCAGTACCGTATGTATGTAATATTCAATTTTGTATCGCTTCATGATTTTAAGCTAGCTATTTCAATAGTAGCCTACACTAAATTGATTTGTATCACCATGGTAGCTAAAATACCAGAAGTTCATTAATTAATAATTAGTAATTAATGAACTTGTGAAAATACCAATACCTGTATACTACTAATACTAGTTAATACTACTGTTATGTTTTTTTGTCCTGTGCCTGCCTTTGACCAGCTGTGGCATATCTGTGCAAATAGATGATTCTGATGATGTATGACAACTTTTGCTGAGAATTATTGGCATTGGCCATACACTACATATATGCTTGGATGTTATGCCACTTCTGAGGAAAAACATACATAGTCTGGCCAATTTTGAACATATCTGAAATTCATTCTGAGTAGCTACGTTAAATATACAGAATGTATATTTCAGCTGTGGGTTTTGTTTCTCCCTTTTTCCAGGGGGGGGGGGGCTTTTTTCTACTTCTGTAGTCCGTTTGGAACAAAACTTACAGACTGAGATTCGGTTATTAAGTGAAATAATAAGATTACTGGTAAGAATTCTGGCGTTATGCAGTCTACATGATGTACGGTCGAACCCCTCAAACCCTAAACTCATTCATACAGCTCCAATGGAGCCTCCATTGATCGCGCAATGAATGGCCACGGAATATGGCACATCGATGATCTAGTGCCGCACAACTGCACATATATAAAACATTTATATATGGTTGAAAGGCAGCTATAAACATGCTCTCAACTATTCCTGATAACATTATTGTCCAGGTAGAAGATAAGTATTTTGAAGGGCATTCAGGTTATTTCGTTTATTTAACCAAATTATATCTGAACTGGAGGCGGTCGCCATGTTTTGTTCGTCTGCTCAATGACGTCATCGGCTAGCAAGGGGAATCCCCAGCAGCCGGCCGCACAGCATGGCGAGAGGCGAGAAGCCGTCGTTGAGTTACTTGAGTTCCTCTTCCATTCTTTGCCTAGTTTAAAACTATAGCGTGTTTCTGTACAGTTGGCGGATGGGGATATTGAAAGAAATTGAAAAAAATATCTATACATATACATAGGAATAATGGTTATGCATATAATTATAACTTCATATTTACATATATTTTGTACGGAACACAGGTCCGGATATATTCAGATTGGGTCATTTGCACTTGCAATTTCGTCTATTATTTAGGGTATTTCTGTGTTTTTAAAACTGGTATTATTCCAGATTTCTTGTGTAGTATTTTTCGTGAACGGTTTTGGCATCTGTGCGGGCTGAAATTTTGAGTTGATTCGTCAGATTTTCGCTGTACGTGTGGTTTTTTGTCCTACGATCACCATTTTCCTTGAGTATATAGATGGCGCTGTATTGAATATAACATTGTCATACGGGGCCTTTGAGTATTCGAAAGCACTTACTTATTAATATATAGCGCGGGCTATTTGTAAAAATTTTCACAACTGGTTAATCCAGTAAGAGATGAAATTATATAATATTCAGTTGGTTTTTGGCTTGAGCTTCCCTTTGGAATCATTCATAGTTCATTTATCAAAATATAAAATTAAAATAAAAAGTATTGTACATATGCGAATCCAGCCGTTATAAGCGATTCAAACACCATTGTGATATGTATTTGATATAAATATGAAATCACTGCCGCGAATATTCTTATAATAAATAAAATTAACTTGATGGTGATTTTTGGAACTTATTCACATCTCAATCGTTTAAAAAATGTACCAAAACATGAATGGATACCCTTTCCTAATGTATGTTTTCCTATAACAAAATATACATATTTAATTGCACTATTTATCACCTTAATTAACCTAGAAATCCTCGGCTGGAGGGCTAAGCTGTTCTGGGTTATCGCCATGCGCCCATTCACACCTCTACACTGTAAAAACGCTGAGTAAACGTTCAACCATAAAGTGGATGTAACTCGGTTGTAACCATAAACTGGTTCAACGTAGCACCAAGCAAAGTTCAACGTTGAACTAAAATGAGGTTTAACGTTCAACCATAAAAAGGTGTAACGTTGAAGTAAAAGGTAAACGTTGAACCAGAAACTGGTTCAACGTTTAACCATGGAAAACCCTGGACCAAAATGTAGTGTTACCTAGAACCAATTACTGGTTCAACGTATAACCAGATTCAGGTTCAATGTTTTCTCAGAAATAGGTTCAACGTACAACCATATAAAGGTTCAACGTAGAACCAGATCCAGGTTCAACGTACAAACAGATCCAGGTTCAACGTTCATCCAGATGCAGATTCAATGGAATCTGCATCGGATTGTTGTGGTGCAAATTGTACATGTATTTGCAGATTTAGTTAAATTCATGCAAATACACCGGAACCATATGAGCAACCCAGTTACATCCCAGTGACATTAATTCTTGCAGTCGTCAGTGAAAGGATATCAACCCGTAAAAAAGTGAAGGATATTTTAAAACATACATCAACAAAGACACACTAATTAAAATAAATTCATATATTTCAATCATGTTTCATCATATATGAAAAGCTAAAATGTAAACTTGAATTCTATCAACTCATGAATTACAAAAACTACGAGTAACATGGGTTACAATAATGAGGGAAGGGAGTGTAGGGAAGTAACATTCAAGGTGGTGTCACCTACAATAAATTTGATGCCTCTCTTTCAAATGATGTTCGACTCCCTCCTCATCTAAGAAATGAAAACTTCAACATGCGAAATGATTATCATGATTATTATTTACTTTTTTAGCTTACTGCAGTATGCTGAAATATTACCGTATGTATACATGTATATAGTTTTGAGAAGAGACATGCAGTTGATGGCTCTAAGAATGCAAATTTATTGAAGTACATATATGGCATAATTGTCTGTTAATATCACTGATCTGAAATATTTGAGTGAGCAAGTTAATTGCATTTTATCACAGTTAGTTATGGGACCTACATGTACATACATAGTTTATGTGTGTCCAACTTCCCCACAGAGTATAGGTGATCGGACTTCACACAGCGACCTATGTATTCCGACATGTCCAAGTACAATTATTGTAATATCACTGATCTGGGATAATTGAGTGAATTATTAAATTGCAATTTATCACAGTTTAGTTATGGGACCTACATACATAGTTTATGTGTGTCCAACCTTCCTACACAAAGTATAGATGATCAGACTTCACACAGCGACCTATGTATTCCGAGTACAAGTATTGTAATATCACTGATCTGAGATAATTGATTGAATTATTTAATTGCCTTTTATCACAATTTAGTTTTTGGGACCTACATACATAGTTTATGTGTGTCCAACCTTCCTACACAAAGTATAGGTGATCAGACTTCACACAGCGACCTATGTATTCCGAGTACAAGTATTGTAATATTACTGATCTGAGATAATTGATTGAATTATTTAATTGCCTTTTATCACAATTTAGTTTTGGGACCTACATACATAGTTTATGTGTGTCCAACCTTCCTACACAGAGTACAGGTGATCAGACTTCACACAGCGACCTATGTATTCCGATTACATGTATTGTTATATCACTGATCTGAGATAATTGATTGAGTTATTTAATTGCCTTTTATCACAGATTTGTTATGGGACCTACATACATAGTTTATGTGTGTCCAACCTTCCTACACAAAGTATAGGTGATCAGACTTCACACAGCGACCTATGTATTCCGAGTACAAGTATTGTAATATCACTGATCTGAGATAATTGATTGAGTTATTTAATTGCCTTTTATCACAGATTTGGTATGGCACCTACATACATAGTTTATGTGTGTCCAACCTTCCTACACAGAGTACAGGTGATCATACTTCACACGGCGACCTATGTATTCCGAGTACAAGTATTGTAATATCACTGATCTGAGATAATTGATTGAATTATTTAATTGCCTTTTATCACAATTTAGTTTTGGGACCTACATACATAGTTTATGTGTCCAACCTTCCTACACAGAGTACAGGTGATCAGACTTCACACAGCGACCTATGTATTCCGAGTACATGTATTGTTATATCACTGATCTGAGATAATTGATTTAATTATTTAATTGTCTTTTATCACAGTTTAGTTTTTGGGACCTACATACATAGTTTATGTGTGTCCAACCTTCCTACACAAAGTATAGGTGATCAGACTTCACACAACGACCTATGTATTCCGAGTACAAGTATTGTAATATCACTGATCTGAGATAATTGATTGAATTATTTAATTGCCTTTTATCACAATTTAGTTTTGGGACCTACATACATAGTTTATGTGTGTCCAACCTTCCTACACAGAGTACAGGTGATCAGACTTCACACGGCGACCTATGTATTCCGATTACATGTATTGTTATATCACTGATCTGAGATAATTGATTGAGTTATTTAATTGCCTTTTATCACAGATTTGTTATGGCACCTACATACATAGTTTATGTCATGTATGTGTGTCCAACCTTCCTACACAGAGTACAGGTGATCAGACTTCACACAGCGACCTATGTGTTCTGATTACAAGTATTGTAATATCACTGATCTGAGATATTTGAGTGAGCTAGTTAATTGCATTTTATCATCGATTTGTTATGGGACCTACATACATAGTTTGTGTGTGTCATAACTTCTTTAATAAACATTCAATAGTACATGTATTGCAATATCATCTGGAACATTTGAGTAAGCTAGCTAATTATATTTTATCCAAGTTCAGTTATGGGACCTAGATACACAGTTTATGTGTGTAAGACCTTCCTACGAAGAGCATAGTTGGTCAAAATTCAGTGACTTATGTACCCGAGTCGAATATATTACAATATGTATTAATGATCGGAGACATACTGAGTCTTACTATGCTGAATAATAATGCATATTGCAGTGTTTAGTAATAAGACTTCCGTGTGCGTAGCCAATATTAGTGTAAACCTTCCTACACATACTATATGTGGCCAGACATGCACCTAGCCAATGTGAGTACATGTGGTCAGACTTCACACAATGACTTATGTATCTTAACTCAATTATTCTACATGTATTGATGATTTGGGATATATTGAGTGTTGCATTGGTTTCTTGTATTCAACATCACAGTTAATTCCCAGCAAACAAGACCCCAGTCTTCTCATCTACATGTAGCTGCAGGGTGTAATGTTGGGTCATCTGCTTCACAAAATGAGAGGGCTACATGTATATGCACATTATTTATCATTCTATCACAGTAATGGGACTTTGTTTGCATATGATGGTGTCACTTTTCTATCATAAGTAGTATGCTGGCCATTGTGGACGATTTTTTTGTAAGTGAATTACTGTACTAAGGATGTTCAGGGATGGTGATGATTCAAAACGGTTCTGTTTTCTTCCTCCTCTGGATGTAATACCACATCTTTAGCCTGATGATTCGTTGTATCACGTTACCATTTCATCGTTTCTGTCACATTGAATGATTCCGGTGACCATTATCTTGTGATGCAGGAATGTCAAATAGACCAAATATTTCACATAGTCCAAGTTATGAAATAATGCACGCACTTTCACCATCGTCCGAAACCCTGAAGTGTAATGATAGGCGCTGTAACGTGTCTCTGATCTTTCTTGCAAGCAGTTGGTCCTAATAAAGAAATAAAGAATTGTGTAAGATAATCTGTTTTCACTATCCTGTCAATATAAGCTTACATTTATAAGTACATGTACCATTCAGTAAAATTTTGACTCATCAACATGGAGCCTTCTCCAGATGAAGCATTGATGACCTCCCCAACCCACCCACCAACACAGTGGCAAAATTATTCATTCTTGTTGCTGGTTTTAGTATGGTCTATGGGCATAATATATCTCATTATTAGTGTTGAAAATGGCAGATTATTCCTTACATCTTCAACTGTGATAAAATCCATTACATGATGATGATGTTCACTCTGTGGGAGCCATATACACTGTCTCCCCATTCATCTTCCTTCAACAGTCAGACACAAACAAATGGATTCCTTCTGACCTTCTCCCCGCTACACTTACTGTGGGAGAAAATACAAAAATATTAAATGGAGTAACATCAAACAGAACTAATATATTTATAAAGGTTGGGAGAAATATCCCGATTTTCATGACAGGCACTCATCCTCCCGGTCCCACACAACCCCTGGCAATTTCTGGCAAGGCTTTGGTGTAAGACCTCCCATTGAAAAGGAAATATCCTGGACAAAAGAGTGACAATACAACTTGCAGCAGATCCTTTGTCAATTACATTTCGTGAGTCTTACACCAAATCGTTGCCCAATTTACCCCCCCCCCCCGGGAATATCTCACAAAATCAATCCCCCATTGTCCTGCCACATAAAACAGGATGTGTGTGTAGTGGGCATGGTGATGGGTGGTGGTGGCTGGGGGGAGGGGGAGGGGGTGTAATACAATGGTACAGCTGTGATGTAATATATTTACTTACTACTTGACATTCATCATAGTGTATTTCAAATACCACAAATGGTGTATTTCATAAACACCTAGAGTGACTCTTTATGACCGATCAGGCACTAGGGTGGACTTCTCACACATTCTCACTTAATCATTGGATAAACAGTTACAAAATATTGACATATTATCCCATTGGACACAAAATTTTGCCAATATTTGATGTAGTCTTGCGACATCATGTAACTATTATAAATTCATTGGACTGATTAGAATTTCAGGCAAAATTGAGGGGTGACTGAATGTTAAACGACGTTTTGAATTATTATAGGATTATAATCTGCATAGGAATATGTCCAGTGTATAAATAAAAAAATACTATATAATGTCTTTTGGGGGGGGGGGATATGACATTAATGCATATTGGTTTACAATGACCTTCCACAAGGGGTATTGCAAGTATTTTTGTGGACAATGCAGCTAATAATTACTGGTATCCATATGTGTATAGCTGTTAAACTATATGATACAGGGGCCTAGTGTTATTTTGGAAATACATGCATAGCCTAAGCCTTATATTTCATTCATCCACTTCTGGTATGGGAAAACGACATGCTAAATGTAATAAGTAATTGGAAATTGTAAATACCACCAAGTGGTAACAGCAAATTATATCAATGACATATTCAAACAGACAGCAGACAGCAAAATTCTTTCACGCAGTGAATGAATGAATGATGAACAACAATGAACTTGAAGCATAGTCCAGTTTTCGACAGCCCCGATTTCAAAACACAAAGCGAAAGGGGACGAGATTTCTGCGCACACTCCTAAACGTATTCAGTGTTGAAGCGCAGTTCAAACGAATGTTTGTCCATAATACTTACCAGAAAACAGATTGATGTAACGGGACGAGTAATGTTGAGCAGCAAACAACACCGTACCGCAAGCTTTTCTCCAGATACAGCAGGTGGCGCTTCGTAAAACAAAGGGCGATAACCGATAGCCGAGTTGAACCAAATTCCAGTTGAACGTTGAACCAGAAAGTGTTTTTTTTTACTACCACGGCGGGAAGAGCGATAAAGAGGGCGGGAAATACGTTGAACCGATTTACAGTTGAACGTTTACTCGGTCGGGAATAATTGTGACCCACACAACAGTATTACATGTTTCATTTTGATAACTTCTATGGTTGTTTCTGACGGTGGATAGGCTATTATATGGGCGAGAATAGTAATATGTCATCAAAATAAGTGCATAACAGCGAAGTTTCCCAAATCGACACGCGTTATTAACGAGTTCGACGTCCAGCCGATTATTAGTTTTAAGTATTACCACATAATTTGTTTGGAAAAGGCTACAAAATTTTACTTTAATATTAACAAGAGAATTTTTCTCTGCTCTCAGGCATCCATATGCCATTGTTTCAGTCATATTGGTGTCGTTCACCATGCACGAAGTTTCATGTGGTTGAACGTTGAACCAGTTACAGGTTTAACGTAGAACCAATAATAGGTTCAACGTTTACTACCAACCTAGTATCATGTGGTTATACGTAGAACCAGTTATAGGTTGAATGTAGAACCAATAACAGGTTCAACGTTTACCTCCATGCAAGTATCATCAATTTCAACTGAAACGTTCAACCAGATTCCGGGTAAACGTTTACTGTCATTAAAAATTGGTTCAACGTTGAGCTGATAACAGGTTGAACATTTACTCCCCGAAATTGGCCGTTTTTACAGTGTATCAAGCCTGTGCCGTAATCATTCTGATAACGCAATCAACGACGAACTCAAATCCACTTATGACCTGTACCGGGTATTTACAAAACAAGATATTGTGACTATCATCCTGTATTGTTTATACCAAGTTGCATGAATATATGAGGAAATTATCGAAAGTATGAAGGCAAAGACTGAACATTAATACATTGTCGACTCACACGAATATTGAATAAACATGTAATTTTGTCATTTACGCTTCGCCAGAGTAAATCTGAGCGCGAGCGTCACAGGAAGCATGGTACAGGTGTATGTATAGATATTTCCAGCATACGCCCTACTTCGGCTTGTGCGAGACTATAGATCGTGAATCATATATATTATTCGGTTATCTTAGGCATTTATACAGTATAGTATAGCAATATAGGTTTTTTCATCGACAAATCCGTAACATTACATGTAGTTCGCAGTTCGCGGATAGAGCGGCGTACGACGGCAACACGGCCTATATGTCAAATATCACTCCGCCTCACGATTCTCTCGCACCTTGAGAAAAACGATTCTCTCGCGATTGAAGATTCGCGATAAAGAACGGATCGCGCATGGGCAAACGATTCAAAAACGATATCACGAGAGAATGGTTTTTTCCAGAAAAGGTTCAATCGTTTTTTCTCATTTTTTTTCTCGATATCCTCGCGACTGATTCGCGACTGATCGTTTTTCAATCGAGAAAACTGAAGAAAAATCGCGACTGAAGAAAAAACGATTAATGGAAACAATCCCTAATCTTTTTCCTTCTTTATTTTCTTCTTATTGTTACTGATAGTCATTGGTGTACACCTTCAATATTTGGGGAATAAATTTCAATTCAATTCAATTCAATTCCATTTTTATCGTTTCAAAATAGGTATTATACAGTACTTTGAAATGACGCATGTAAAGTATTTTGAACAATCACTTTCTATTCTATCTCGAACTACCAGATTGGTCACCACTTTTGGTAGCTAGGAAAAAAACTTTAGTAGCAGTGTTTCTGTTTCTGTCACATTTCAGCCTGACAGAATTATATCCATTCGAGTCCATGATCTAATTAATGACAAGAACTAATCAACACAAAGTAAATTCCTTCAGCCGATGTCTTCGGGGTAGGGAAATTGTCGTATTCAGGCTGGAAAAGTGTCGCTGACGTACACGACCACAGTCCGAAGACAATATTGTGTCAATTTCCTTTGAGTGATGTATAGTCTGCTGAATATCTCGTTACGAATGGCTCAATGGTTCTTTGCCATTGTACCACGGGCTCTGCTCGAAATATGTCCTAAGCAATGTCGTCAGGAAGTCGATTGTTTTCGACTTCATTTGAGACAATGGACGACTTTCTGTTCTGAGAATTTCTCGAGAAAGCTTATATATTTCATATGTGAACATCGGATTTAGCCGACACTAAAGTGCATGTCGTCGTCGTTTTCGTTTAAGTATCGGGTAATGCATTTTCTTGATCTCATCACAAAGATGCCTGCGAAGGCAGTGTTGTTTTCGCATTCGATATCGGGTCATGGACATGCGGCTGCAGTCATGACACGATTCCAATGATTTAGGCCCCATGGACGAATCAGATGTCGCTTTTTCGAGTTTCTAAATTTTGTGAGCATTCTCCTCAGTTTTATACTTTTATATACACAATATTTTACCTTGATATGAAATGGCCATTCTGAATTCACCGCTTTTGAATACATAGATGCTGTAAACATCTTCCAGGAGCTATTTACAAGCTTTGAGTTCCACTGTCACTTGAAATAGCCACACGTTTTTGAAGCCAGCAGTTTGTACGACATTTATTATTTCCTTAAGTCAGAAATCCTTACTTTTTATTTTCAGGCTAAGAAAATGCCAATAAATATTTTAGTTGTGAATATATTGTCAATCGTTGAATACGATGATTAAATAATTGGAATATTCGACGAAGATAATCGGTGGTACTACGAATAATAGGCATCTTTCTAAGTCTCGGACATGCCGATTTCTCAAATGAAACTGTCCTAGACTCATCGCCTGAATGCATCTCAGTCACGCTTTGATTGAAAACCGAATTAGAACCCGGATTAATAATGCCGACTATTGAAATTGACTTGCGACGATGAGCGGCATTCAAATATTCACGATTCGCGATAGATATATTAGCTTTCTCAAAGCAATGTTATGATGATTTGAATGGAGCCAACAAGACCGAGAATTGTTATTGTAGGACATCAACAATGTCAGCCAGCAGTGATAGCGGCGGTTAGACCCATAATGTAAGTGACCAAATGTAAATTTACTACGCGTCTTCGCCGTATTGTAAAGACGAAGGCGCTCAGCTTATTATTCACGTTTAGATCCCATCGTGGACTGCACGCGGAATGATGTCATTATATAGATACGCTATTGATCAGCCTTTATCGCTACATCACATTTGAACATCGGATATTTGTCCATCGTCTATCCACAACAAGAATGCGCCAAGAAGTATGCAGATAGTTGTAACGCATAGTCCTGGACGATATCTAAGACTGGAGGAGTTGCCGCCCGCAGACGTTGATGATGACGAGCATCTGGATTGGAGGCATCTAGTTTTGTTGACTTCTCTCTCATCTCCAACACACGACCCGCCACAAGAGTGAGAGAGTGTAGTCGATCGAGGTAGCGTATCGTTGCAACATCTGACTCGTAATCTATTCTTACAGTCAACCCTAACGAATATCGATTGAACCGTTTCCTCGGCAACATTCAGGTCTTCAGATGGAATAGTGCCATCTAGGTTAATCTTAAGACTGAAAGACACTTGGTCGTTAACAATACTCGATGATAACAACCTACAACGAAAGCCAGGGTCGAATCCACTGAGATGTTTCATCAGATAATCCACTACACTCATGCAGAAAAAGCGACCACATGTCTCCGGTAATTCGTTCACAACCTCGTTGGTCAAGTTGGAAATTGTGGCATTAACGAAATGTGTACTATAGTGGTCAATCATTCCTTTTACTTCCTTAAACAGGGGCTGACACTGACCGCGGATCAACACTTGGTCATCCTCACAAATAATAATATAAACTATCCGGTAAGCCACACCTGTACATTAATGGTTGTAGCTCAGACTCAGACTATTATTATGGAGTCATGCCTTCGGGCCTACTATCCAAACACGTGAATCGGTTTTAAACTCTCGTTTAACACTGATCCTTGTGCATGTCTTGATTGTGTTAGTCTCAGACCCAACATAAGACTGCCCTGTACACTAAGTTGTACTTAGTTTACTAACGACTACGCCACAGACAGTAGTCATCGTCCACAAGACGGTATACATGACCGTATACTGTTCGGACAGTATATACTACCGTATACTATTTAGATACTACATAAATTGTAGATTCTCTGGTATTGTTAAACGATGCCATGCAGAAAAACTCTCTGCAAAGACGAAAAACCAATAGTCGTTAATTCGATACATTTGACACACAGGGCCTAAGCCCGTCAAATCAGACAAACTAAAGCAGTTGTCATCGCCAATGGGTGTATCTGTAATCGGATCCAACCTTGACCGCTGTCAATTGATAGCACTTTGACATGATAACAGTTAGAGAATACTGTTGTTGGTAAACACACACTGAGTTCTGGGTTAAACCCCTGTGTTTGCTTCGCATCAAAGGCAGCAGCTGGATAAACTATTATCGGTTTTAGCCGGCTCTGTGCCCCTTCAAGGGCTCTGATGTACCTGGCAGCTACACAGCCATATTGTGTTTCACCAGGAAACTATATCATAAATCTCCCCTGATATTATTATAAAAATAATATGAGGTCGACAAATGAGGTGCGCTAAATTGTGCCGATCATACGCATTTAGTCCAGCTAGAGCTGAACAGATGTAGAATTCTAACACACAGATGAATTATTGGCCGTACAGCCGCTGTGTTATTGCGTCCAGTTGGACGTTTAGAATTCCAACATATCGCTCGAGATTTGCGATACCACTCGAGACAGAGATATACTCCTCTGTTGTCTCAGACCTCGTTGTCGACTCTATTATAGGTACTTACGTACCGCAGGAGTGTTTTGATATGTGGCAAAGTACTATATACGCTTGCCTCGCAGATCAAAATTGATGAACGATGCGAAGCGATACCAGTACACGGTATCCGTGCTGCTCGTGTACATCAGTGTACATACACACTTACGGATCTTGTATCGAGTTATCAAACTCTACACTGCGTATCTGATATAACTTCAGATATAATACCTGACTGCTATATGTATTTACAAAATGCATGTCTAGGTCTTCCCTGACTACTGTATATACCGAATAAATCGGTTATTACGACTTATATATCACACCCCGATGGAGTTGGTGATATTCCTGGTTTTTGATATTTAAAATATTGAAAAGTATATATATCAGGATTTTCACAGTCACCGAAACGTTTTGTTATACCTAGAAAATATATGATTTTCTTCTCAGACATTACGCTAAAGGGACCTATAAAGAGAGGGGGCGTATACAGTATACGGTCATACCGTACACAAAATATATGCAAGTTCAGCCCTGTGAGCTTGAGAGGATTCAAGCCAACAAAGGACTGACTTGCCCGCCAATTCCAGCCTATAGACTGTCGGCACTGCGGCCAATCGGATTTCCCGATTTACGGCCAATAGACATAAGCGCTGTTAGACTATTTAACAGTGTCAGCGTCTGTGAGCCCCAGACCTCTACGGTCTCCGAAAGAGTGTACAATCGTACACGAAGCGAAATGATATACGCTACTGTATATCTGAGATATCTATGATATCTGGCATTTATAATGCCCAGCGGATGATTGTCTGCTAAGGCGAAAGCCGACTGTCGTAATATCGACAAATTTGACATGTACACAGTACAGGGCAATAGCCCGTCAAATTAATAACAAAGTCAAAAGAAGTAACTGAAATATATGAAATATATTCAGTACTTACACAGATTGTCAGCACACCAGATAGCATGTTTGGAAACCCACTATTACGGGTTTACTGAGAATAAATTCAGAAACAGACATACTGAGGGATACCCGCATAGCGGAACGATTCTCCTATTACAATGAAGTAAACTATGCTAAGCACAAGTTACTTCTTGGAGAATGATGGCTAGTAATTCCTATATGGGAATTGACTGGACTTTTGTGGTGTATATAAACATATGCCATCAGTAAAATACTGAGAAGATCTGATCATGTTGATGACATGTTATGATATGCGTTGAGACTCCCTGACGAGGGTTAATCGCTAATTCGTATATTATGAATTAAAAAACAACCCGAAACTCTGTTTCTGTAAATATATTTCTACAGAATTTACCCACAGTTTGAGAACTAAGGGCAGGTGTCGGAGTCTGAGCTACAACCATTAATGTACAGGTGTGGCTTACCGGATAGTTTATATTATTATCACGGCTGCAACATATAAATGAGTAGGATGACAACGTTTATATATGTGCTTATCTGTGTATTTATATGTCGTAGGATGGAATATATCATTTATATATGTGTTTACATGTTGCAGGATAGATTTTCCCACACACACGGGGTGTCTCATTCATAAACTCTAAATGAGAAATTCCATTCTACATCATATAATTACATGTATAATTGAAACCATTCATATCCATCCTACAACATGTAGCCATATACCGTATATAAATGAAATATTTTGTTCATCGTACAACTCGGAGTCACACTTACGATTGAGACATTCTACAACAAGTAACCAGATGTAAAAATGAGGCATGCCAGCCTACAACATATAGGCCTTTCAGAGAAAAAAATCCATTGCTCCCAAGGCATATAATTTTATCCAGAAGTTTCAGCACTCAACAGCAATAGCTTGTGAAAAACATCCTAAAATACACTTAATCACAAATATGTTTCTTACCTCATAGCATAGTATTATATCCTCGAGTTCCAAATTTCAAAAGCCAAAATTTTTGCGAGATACATAATTAAATATATCCAGACACCAAAGATGCTGCTTACCTCGACTTACCATGTCATCATTTAATATTGATAGCTTAATACCTTGTGAGAAACATCCCTAAATATACACGGCACCCAGAGATTCTGCTTACAATGGACTCGAGATGTAGTATTGAGTCATCCCTGGCCCATTTTGGGGGTAAACTCAATCTGCTGGAGCGTTTTGGGGTGGAACGGGGGGGAGGGAGGGGCAATTCCCAAGCAGAGGGCATTTTTCTGCTAGTTTTTTTTTTGTTTTTACTTTTGTTACCCATGAATGCCTGCATGTGGGTATGGAAATAGGCTCAAAATGATCCCAATATCTCAATATGATCAGTTGTCAAGTCTCTGATGTTCGACGTTTCCTGGATCAATCGAAATGTACAGTCGGAGTGGGGGAAGTGACCCACACAGACTAGATACAGATAGACTACTTATCTACCGGTGGCCCGACTACCATATATCCTATATAATTGATGATCAATATCATATGCAGTATATTCATCATACCACGCAAATATGGTACCTCTTCATATAAACGGTGTAAATTAACCCTATGTGACCAGTAACCCTATCCGACCACCTATTACCAGAGCTCCGAAATATAGACAGCAAGAGAGCTGGAACTTTCTGACTTTTCCGCTTATCTTATCGGTGACATTATGAAATAATTTGCATAATCCTAGCCGATATGAAAATTCAAAATGGTGATAACGAGATATCCTCGAAAAGTACTGTTTTCCTTTTCTTCTGTTTCGCATTTTCCTTGCCCAAAGCGGCATCAACGTACTCTATTAAAAAATTTTTTATTATTTTCTGTCAAATTAACATCAATTAACATCAAATGGGGAGGGCGGCAGGCTGAGACAGCCTTCATTTCGCCCAGACACGACAGTGGTAACGAATATATACACCGAAAGGAAGCTCAGAAATATGTGTTATCAAATGTCAACGAAGAAAACAACTTAATCGGGAGAATTACAGTCTAAAAAGTACTACAAAATCTTTGCGACATTGTGCATTGAGAGTACATTGGGCACTTTTAAAGATTTTTAGGCTTCACTTGGGATGCCTCATGTGCTTGAAAGGTTCCTGTTTCTTCTTCTACTTCTTCTTTTTTCTCCCTCTTTCCACGTTACTTTTCCGTCGGATAACTTTTGGATGCCTTTGGCAATCAACTTCAAGTTTTGAGTGCGGATTGGGTCGAAAGACACCTATCAATTTTCAGCTGTGTGCGAAACTAGGAATTGGATTTTCTGTCTACAATTTCCCTTATATGCAAATTTTCCTTTTGTTCAAACTTGTCCGTCCGATAATTCCGAATGCCTTCGCCAATCAACTTCATATCTGCTGCGCATAATGCTCCTGTGCAGATGGAGAAACCTTTTGTTCTGCAGCTCTGTCCGCAACTGGATACTTGTATTTTTACTTATTTTTTTCCATTTGAACCATAGTGCCATCTCCAGGAGCTACGTGTGATATGATCACGTGAATATCTTGTATGAATTCACGTATAGATGGCGCCACCTGGGGAAAAGTTAAAATTTCATTTCCGGACAATAATTCCTGAAAAATCAAACAAATTCTTTCAAAATTAGAAAGTAGGTTCCTTGCCTCACGATATGACTGGCGCCACCTGGGTGTCCAGTTAAAATTGCATTTCAAGACAAAAACTTTTGAAAATCGGAAGGATTCTTTCTAAATTTGGTGTGTGGGTACCGTGCCTCAAGGTCTGGTTTTAGATTGTTTTTCATGCTGATTTGGTTAAGGGTGGCGCCACCTGGGGGCTAATTTAAAATAACGTTCCCAGGCAGTATATTTTGAAAACCTCGACCGATTCATTCCGAATTTGGTATATGGGCACATCGAATCAATATCTCGCGTCGCATTGTTCTTTTATTTCGATCCGCATATAGGTGGCTCCACCTATCGGCCAGTTTAAAATTGCGCTTCCGTACAATAAATTTAAAACATTTGAATGGATTCTTTCGATATTTGGTATATGGGTAACTTGCCTGAAAATCTCGCTTGGGATTGTTTTTGTTTTTCTTCTTTCCGCGCCAGTCTGCTTATATGTGGCACTACTCCCTGGGCAAAGATAAGTCTTTTTGCTAAAACTGTAACAGATTCTCTATTTCCAATGCCTTTCATATACCGAATCTAGCATGAGCCGAGACAAACATAATAATCCTGTGGAGATCCAGGCTGTAGCGCTTGTTAAAGTAGTAAGAATACTTTTTATCAGATGTGCCTAAAATCTCCTAGCTCCGCTAGTACAGAGGAGGGAAAATAGTAATAAAGAGCTGCTAAATTGTGTCAAATAACACGGAAATGTGTCAAATTCCGGAAATGTGTCAAATAGCCTCGGCTATGCAGAAAATATTTTCATCGAAATATCCGAAACCACTGCCCTGAGGTATCTATAGTACATATAGTGATGTTATAATAAACACCTACAATCAGGTTGTTGTAAGGTCAGAATATACCAGGAGAATGGGTGTCTTTATGGACATTTTGTTGCACTGTCTTGCCTCAAGATAATATACAGTGCTCATATTTGCATCTATCAAATCCACATTTTTTTCGCTTTGTGACACAGAAAACAAACTCAATTACGATTGATACGGATATAACTCTAAGAAATTCGAATGTCATTTTTTGAGTGATTTCAGTTCCTTTCCGGAATTATTACGAGAAATGTTTTATCCAAGAAGGTAACTAAAATCAACAGATATTGTTTACAAATAATAGACACAGATATATTTAAGGTTGTTTATTCGGATAAACTATAGAAAATCAGTATTGGTATAAGGCAGCATATCACTTGATAAATGCTCAGACATGTACACGGGGTTCAGTATTATGATTCTAAAAAAATGGCTGTGCTGTGTATCGCCGTTTTAATCCTATCTGGCCTGGGGTTTTTGGAACCTGTCCTGGCCGTGGGGGAGAGTGGGGGTCGAAATAGCCTCCCTAATTATTTTTCTTACCCCATGAGCTAGGGGGCTGAAACGTACCACACTATGCCCTTTGGTCAAGCTCTACCAGAAAATGCGTAAAAAAATCCAAGATGGTCGCTTTGATGCCATCACAGTGACATCATTTTCAAAAACGGCATTTTTTGTCGATTTTACGGTTAGTTTTCCCCAATTTTTTATTGATGCAATTTCTGCCCAAAAACTGCATGATAAATTAGTAAATATTAATGTGATGTGGAACAAAATCATTTTTGCCCACTTTTCATCGCGGAAAAGCAGAAAGTTTGAAGAAATAAGACAAAAACTTCACTTATCTGGTACACCACGTGGCTGCCATCTTGAATTTACCCATGATCCTCTGTTCGGGAGATTGTGCATATATGCTCAAAATGAACCCCGTGTGATAAGCTACAAACTCACGCAGTTTCAGCTCTCCATTTGTTTTTTTCGTTCCGGAGATAGCACAGAACGCTTGGTAGGGGGGAGGGGGCATTTCACCTTCCCCCCCACCCCGTCTTCCGCCATGTAGGGTTAAGGATAATTTAGCATATGCAAACGGAATGCCAGAATTCTGATCAAACATTAAAAAATATCATTCACTAAAGAACACAGACTGATCGGATTCCATCAACCAAGGATCATGTTAATGAGATATGTTGGATTCATGTTGGCCGATTACCTGATTGGGGGAACGATGCTAAAAAGACCAGCAATGCTAGTTTATATACATACCGTTTGTTGTTCCCGTGTAACCATGGGGTTAACATTTAGAATAGCAGACATGACCTTCGACCCAGTGGATTGTGCTTCGGTGAGGAAGTTACATTCGAGACAGTGTATGTTTCTATAGATCAAGCCGTTGGTCTGTGACACGACAGGGTTGTAATAGGCGAGGCACGCTTTCTCGAGAAGTTCGTCAGTATTGGCGTATCCACAGCTATTAATATCCACCTGGATGCAATATGGGCTTGGGATATACTCCAAGGGTGTAACGATGAACGAACACCTCTCTAAGCTATTGGATGGGTAGATAAGTTTCATCATTTTCTCCAGTGAATTAATTTCATCGTATCATCTCGGTGCTGAACAGAGGAACTCTGCCCGCCAAGGTGTAATTGCTGACTGGCCATTACAATGCAGACAGTACACGTTTTTATAATTGATTCTGCTATCGTTGGAATAGCAAGGTACATTTTCCGTAGGCTCTAATAACCAAGGGTGTAAACACTTCTGTCTGATTTCGTCATTCGGCCATTCTGGTGGGCAGTCTCCCATCAACAGTGTAGGGTGATCTGGGCGCCATTTTGAGTTCAGTTCTGTAGTACAAGAAAAAGAATCGGAAGTTTTTGAGTCCGAGTTGAGGTCCAGATAATCACAAAAATATTCACACATAACAGTCCACTTTTGAATCCCTAGTTATTCAACAAAGTACCTTTTGGTTATCGTTTATCTTCATATAAAAAATGAAACTTTATGGCATATTGATTTTGGTCATTTGGTGTTCAATTTCAAATACGATAATTGGAGCAACGTTATATGTACGAGTATGAGCTGGCCGAATGGATAGAGTCGCGAGAAGAGTTATCTTTTTGATTGAATGATCTGCTGGTTCGAATCCCAAAATATTGGTCCAAAATGTTTTAATAGTTTTATGCATTTTTCGATTTTTCAACATGATTACAATATATATGTGAATATTTGTTAGTAGAAAGAATGAGTGGAAATGGTCTATATCGCACGATATAATATTCAGCAAATGTGGCGAAGTTTTATCTAGCTTTGCCCACGTGATTAGAGAATTGCAAACAACATTATCTGAACTTATTTGATCAGCTTAGTATTTAGTCTTATCAAGAGTGGTCTCAGGGAACTAGTTATGTGCGTTGAATTAGTACACACATATATATATGTCCGTAATGAAAAATATTTGCTACCCTTTGGGATGTAGGCGATATCAACAATGGTCTTGCCATTAGCCTGGCAAGAAGTAATCAAGGCGAAACGAGAAAATTATCTGTTGACCAATCATAATGGGTAAATAGACAAATGTAGTTTACGGCCAAAGCGCATCTATTTCCATCCTTACCGACAACAGTTCTACCACCAGTAAAGACGTGACACATGTGCAGCTGGTGATCAGCGTAAACCCAGAAGGACCTTTGCTCAAATTAAACTGGTCGTGCAAGAGTTACTATGGGCACGATGAACTAAGAGCATATGCATTCGGAACTTTAAACATTGCTGATTACCCTTATTCACCACACTGGGCGTGGTTGTCAGTCGAACGCCATATGGGATGTTCGTCACCTACCGCACATGCGGGTATATTTACAGTATATTGCACACGCCAAAACAAAAATGGCCCTAAGAGAGCTGTCGTTGGTTCTATTAAAAAAATAAGACTCGCGGAAACAATTCAGCGAGTGGCGAGTAAAATCTATTCATTTCATTTCCGTATTCAACTTTTTATTTATGCAATTAACGGCATTAACGTACAGGGACAGGGATGGCGCGAAGATATCATATAACAGCATCAGTTTAATAATAGGGGAAACGGTGTAAAACAACGAGTAGAATATGCTTGGCCTTGCAAACCGCGCTCTCGGCGGTCATCCCGAATCCATTCAATTCCACTGGAGTCACGTGATCCGCTGTGAATAGACTGCTCGCCGGGTCCGTTTGTACGTCTTATCGTACGAGGTCATTTGGTGCTAATGGTGTTATATAGAATAACAAATAGGTCTTTGAATGATGGACGCGGATATTCTTTACTGGACGACGGTTTGATAATAATTGGCGGACCAGACGCTCTAGATCTACTATCAAGGTACCTCTAGTTTCTGGATGTTTGGAAATGATGCAACCCTACCCGGTCTAGGGAACCAGTATGGTCCCTCCTAATAAACTTGTTACTCCGCAATGAGAAAATGGCCCTTCGTGGCACATACCGTACAGACATGTATCCACATGGGATTTCTCGACTCTCTATACTACAATCCCTCATCAGGACCTTATTGACCGTATAAGTTCATTAATAGTATCTGTGTTCAAGAAACTGATCGTAGATATATTAATGTCGGAAGCCATAAAGCAATCTTTAGCTCGACTACATACAAGAGATATCATTCATGGGATGTTTCTTTGTTTATAGAGTTGCTTGAATTTCTCATTAAAAATATCTATGTGAAATTAGCAAAAAAAAATATCAACAGCGTATAGGTATTCCAATGGGTACTAATTGTGCGTCCCTGTTGGCTGACTTCTTATGAATATGACTATATGCAGGCGCTTTCAAAAACCGATCCATTCAAAGCCCGATCCTTCTCATTCACCAAACGCTATATAGACGATCTTCTCGCTGTGGATAATCGCTATATAAATGACGCAGTGAATGATATATATCCACTTTCACTGGATTTGAAGAAAACTACAGATAGCCCTCTTATTTAGATCTCTACCTCTATAAAATGAAGCGGGCATTCTCTCTCGTCGACTTTATGACAAAAGAGATGATTACAATTTCGACATCGTAAACTATCCCTTTCTGGATAGTAATATTCCAGTTGGACCTGCATATGGCGTATACATATCTCGCTTAGTAGCATTTGCTAGATCCTGTGTTAAATGTGATGATTTTAATCAACGTCACAAAACATTGTTGCAGAAACTTATAAAACAGGGCTATTCCACCAAGCGCCTCCACTCAAGTTTCTCAAATTTGGCGATACATATCGCATGCTGATAGCAAAATACGAACGTAGCGTGCAAGATCTATGGCGCTACGTTTCGTAACTTGTGTCTAATTCCGCTTAACCCGGGGCTAGGGGCCGTATGACCCATGTACTTCAAGATCCTCATGGTACTCATATGAACAGTCACAATCAAAGCGTGACTGAGGTACATTATTTTTAGATGACGACTCTATAACGAATATTATGGATTAAGAATACTGATCAGCGATACGGATTTGATATTTTGGAACATCATGATGTCTTGCCGGTATCATTGAAAACTGTTGACCGCTTCTCCCTTGCAGGAAACAAGCCTATGTTATGTATACTTTTGTCTTTTTGAATTTGGTGCTAATACTGTTATATGGAAATGGAATAGGTGGATTATAGATTGATTTCATAGCAAACTTGAAGCAGCCCATTTTAACTGGAACGGATCATTCAGTCATAAGATGCAGAGAAACTCAGTGGTCATCGCCACCTTCAGGCAGATGTTGCTGAAATTACTGGCGTATCTTGGGCAATAGGGTAGCGGAATATGTGTGGAATCCAAGAAACATTGCGTACACTGAGGTCATCCACGGAACAGAAGAGGCACGAAGGGGCCATTTTTCGACATTTTCAGGCAGATGTTTCTCTCGAAAACAAATCAAAAATAGAGAATAATTTGTTGCATAAATAATGCTTTCATGCCTTTTAGCAAGGAAAAGGTGAAGAAATGGCCGAAAAGAATCAAACTGACATTCGCGGACCCACATGGCCGACATTTTGGATTTACCCATGATCCTCTACCCGTGGGTATATGAAAATAGACTCAAAATGACCCCAATAAGATAAGCTTAAAAGTAACCAAGTTTCAGCCTCCTCGGTTTTGTCGTTTCGGAGCAGCAGGGAAAAGTTCACTATGGGGAGGGGGGGGGGGGGCACTTCCCCCCCCGGCCAGGTAGGGTTAAGCAAGGATGTTGTTTTCATTATTCCCCGTTAAATAGTATAGTGTATTTTTTGGCTGAATTTTATCAAAGAGAATACAATTGGGACATGTGTACAGGGAGATACCGAAATTATGCGGTGTTATTAACATGTCTAACAGAACAACGCCTTTCTATAAACTCTTTCTTTGGTGAAATACACAACTCAGCATTTTTAATTTACCTAACTCTAACGACGTTTTTTTCTTCCTTTTTCTCGGAAGGTGGCATTGTCAAATTAAAAGGTTTGAGCGATTGAACATATGAGAAATGGATGTTTGCTCAGTATGTAAATACCTTCAGGGGCTGCGGAATGGGGGAGGGGCGGGGGGGGGGGTGCTCTACAGCTCTGCTCTGTATCGAACAGTTCGATAGAGCACAGGGAGAGATAGAATAACTAAGCTTTATTTAAATTTTATCTTGTCACTTAGAACGACGCAGTCTCGTGGATGAAATCTGGTCAAAGAATCGACATACAATCAATAGTAATGCCGTGTCTTTGTTATCTTCTTGTTTCTTATCATATTATAATGAATACACTGCTAAAGTCATTCAGGAAAGAATAATTGAGCTTAACTGACTACAATTTAATATTCCTGGATTTCCTGAACCAAAATCTACCGATATAAAGGCAGAAGTTTGGATTCACAAATACAGGGACAATGCCTGGGCTGTTATGAAATTATTGCACAAAAGTGGCGAACGATTGGATTTCCATAGATTATGGTGTAACTTGTGTCTAATTCCGCTTAACCCGGGGCTAGGGGCCGTATGAACACATGTGCTTCAATATCCTCATGGTGCTCATATGAACAGTCACAATCAAAGCGTGACTGAGATACATCTTTTTTGGATAACGACTCTAAAACGAAAATTATGGATTAAGAATACTGATCTGCGATACGGATTTGATATTTTTGGAACATCATGATGTCTTGCCGGCATCATTGAAAACTGTTGACCGCTTCTCTCTTGCAGGAAACAAGCCTATGCTTTTGTATACTATGATTGTCTTTTTGAATTATGTGCTAATATTGTTATATGGAAAATGGAATAGGTCTTTGGATTATGGACGCGGATATTCTCTAATGGACGACGGCTGGATTATGAATGACGGACTAGACGCTTGTAACTGCAACTCTGGGAGTAAATGGGAATTATTTCAGGCGACAGCTTGTTTCTTAAAACGACCTTACCTTATCAAAAGGTGGCATAATCACTTGCAAGTAAATTAAAATGTTTGATTGATTGAACATGTGAGAAAGTATGTTTTGAAGTATACTCACTACCAAGAGCCTCCGTTCAATGTTTCTCAAATTTAGCGATACAGATGGCATGCTGATGACAAAATTGGAGCGTAGGCTGTAAGTTCTATGGCGTTAAATATCGTAACTTGCATCTATTTCCGCTTAACCCGGAGCTAGAGGCCGTATGAACCCATGTACTTCAAGATCCTCATGCTGTTCACATGAACATCACTTTTTTTTGCATGACTGAAAGACATCATTTTCTAGATAAGAAAAATCATATGGATTGATAATATTGATTAGTGATACGGAATTGATACTGTTGGAACAACATGATATCTTGGCTTATTTGAAAACTGTTGACCGCTTCTGTCTTGCTGGAAACTAGGCTATGTTTATGTTTACTATGAGTGTTATTTTTTTTAATTTGGTGCTAATGCTTTTACATGCAATAGGATTTTGGATTTTTGACGTGGAAATAATTTAATGGACGACGGTTGAATATTGTACAATTACAGTCTTTTGATGAGGTCAATATGTGTTTTTGTGGACCTGAAAAAATAATTTTCACCGAGGCCGAAGGCCGAGGTGAATATAGTTTTCTCAGGTCCACAAAAACACATATTGACCGATATCAAAAAACTATAATTGTTTTATTATATGACCCAGACGTCTCGTAACCTTCTCGTTAAGTTGATGAAAGCAATTAAAATATAACATATAGTAGGTAATTTGCTTTGCTCTCCACGATCTCTAGCCTGCTTCAGCAACAGTGTCAACCGACGGCCAATCCAACGGCTAATTTCATTGGCTGAGAAGACGCACACGTCACGCCGAGTCAATATCACATTCATGGACCCGCTTTGGAGTCAATATGGACAATTAGCGACAGCCACGTGACGGCGATTGGTCCAACGGAGAAAGAGTAAAATACAGTCATATAATAAATATATGGCGAATTAGACGCAGTATGTATGCCACAATGGATTATGACTTCGGACATACAGTTAAACCTGTGTGTAAACATACAATGCAAAGGACCATGGTAACGTGTCGGTTTTGACAGCATTCTGGTTTATCAATGTTTAAAATACTTTAAATTGAGTACTGGATCCATGGATAATGCTCGTGTGATGGATAAGAATGTTCTGGTGATTGGTGTCCCTTTTCATATCCCTCTATTGCAAACAAGGACGGACACTTGCCCCCAATGTGCAGAAAAGTGTTCTAGATGGGCTAGGAGATAGGATCCCGACACCCTTAGACACCGGACATTCTTAGCCTACACATCGGTATTTAGACAATGTTAGAGGTGGGTCGGTTTACCCAGGTGTAGGTATTAGCACGTTTCGCTGTACACTTTTTTTTTGAATGCTAAGGAGAATCAATAAATTTACTTCAGTATTCACAGCTGCAAACTATCTAACAATATGACTGGCCCAATTGTTTGCATAGGATAGCTGTTTATCATACGTAGTAAAACACGGCAGATAGCATAGTTTCCCTTTCTACAAGCGGATAACCAACCCATGCGTCCTAAAATGAGTCCCAGCTGCTTAGTCCCGACTAGTGCGGGATGTGCATAAAATGCAGCGGATGCAATGTCTTAGTGACTAGAATAAAACAGGGTCTAACCAGTAGTCCTCTGTATGCTGTAATGTGACAGTTTATTAATTTAACAGATTTCGTACTTTTTCAAAAGTGATCCGTCATACATGTCATTCATTTCATGCAATCCAGCGCCATTTTGTGTTGACTACATCGGTTATTTACGGTATATTCCAGCGCCCTATTGATCTGCCTTATTTGCATACTGAGCGGCCCAGATCTTATTTGAAGTCTTTGACTAAGCCTATGTAAGTGGCTGAATATTTGACATCGTCCCCTGAATAGTGTGGTTATCGTTTAGGATATGGCCCTATCTGAGCTGGTCCCCCCCCCCATAATTGTTGTTCCCGCCCTCCTTCGAGGTTGGGGGTTGAAACTTACCCCTTCGAGGTTGGGGGTTGAAACTTACCCCTTCGAGGTTGGGGGTTGAAACTTATCCAAAAAATTATGCCATTTGGGTGAAGCTTTACCGGAAAATGTAAAAAGTTAAAGATGGTCGCTTTGGTGACGTCATTTTCAAAAGACGTTTTTGGTCAATTTTTCGATCAGATTTGTCAAATTCATGTAATTTCTCCAAAAAAGCTGCAAGATCGATTAGTAAATATTGTTCCGTGCGACAAAGTAGAAATTTTGAAGAAGAATGACGAAAACATCACTTTTCTGGAACCCATATTGCCGCCATTTTGAATTTACCCATGATGCTTCGCTCGGGCTTATGTAAATAGGCTGAGAATGACATCAATATGATAAGCTACAAAGTCACGGAGTGTCAGCTCTCAATTTTCTATCGTTCCGGACATAGCGCAGAAAGTTTGGTGTGGGGGGGGGGTAAATATGGCCCCCATGCCTGGTAGAGTTAAACTTACGACAATAACATACATGTATCTCTGGATTCAACGACACAAGCAAGTAAAAGATCTCGGAGGAATAAATCTATTTGATGGTTTTTTTACAATGATTTTTTTTAATTGCTGTTCATGAATATTTTACAAAACCTATTGAGTACATTAGAAGTTATTTCCTATGAGATGAAGTAGTAGTGGATATTTTCGCACAGGAAACACCCAAAACAGGACGACGATACAAATGCAATTTCTTGGTGAAACACGTATGACCGCCATTTTGACTTGCTTCCATGCTGCTCAGCTCACGGGACTATACAAAGGAATTCAAAATGATCAACGTATTATAAACTTTGTAATTACAAAGTGTCCACCCCAATTTTGTCTTCCCTTTGGTCCACGATGAAAGAGATATCCCCACCCTTCGCATACACATGCACCAGAGCAGAAGTAATACTTTGCACCCAACAATAGTTGATAGATGTCATTTACCACCCCCTAACCTTTTCGCCGAAGTAGTGAGTTTCCCCATTATCCGCAAATCGTGTGAAATTAATTTTGAACGAGACAATGTCGCGACTGGATAACACTACCAGGCAGTTCGTTTTCTTCAAACTAGCTTGATATTACTGTGTTACGCGATACATATAGATATCAGTATTGGTGATAAAATCAAATAAGATGCAGTCCACAAACGATTAATCATCGATTTCGGCGATGGATATTTGCAGACGATAAACATAAACCACACAAACCAAATATGCTTAGTGAATAATGTTGACCATAGACATATTTTCCCCAAGCAGATCTGTGTACTCGATGATATAGCTTCTGTCGTAACTGTTTGCTTCATTGAATAACAGCAGATTGAATTCTGAGATAATAATTCTAATTATGTGTAATATCAGTCCAAATTCCATCAGACAGGGTATTTGTGGCTACTCCGAAGCGCTCAGACCGACGGCTCCCTCGATGGCTGTCAATCCTCTCACAGCTGCAGCAATCTAAATAAACGGACAGGTACATCTACCAACCGAAATGAAATGAGACATATTAATTATCACCATGAGGGGTCATTTATCTGGGGGTTTTTTCTTGTGAATTGGATAACAAAATATATGAATCGAACTTTAGCGACCCAATATTGATCACAGAAGCTGAGCATGTGAATGTCGAATGGCAATGGAAAGCGCCCACAAAAACGTAAGGGTGTGATAGCGCTTTTGTATCATATATGTGGGCCCACTGTGATGTGAGAAAAATATAAGCAGTTATATCACTTATACTAGGAATAGTTATGATATTTCAAATTATTTATTAGCAATATGTTAATACTAGTTCAATAGTTCTGAGTATTAAAATGGTTATAAGTGTTGACTATTGCCAATATAACTTTAAACAAGGCTTTCTTGAGTAAAAAATCTCCGCCTCTTTATCGGACCCCTTGTGATTATGAATCAGGTCATAAAATTGCGTAGCCATAACGTAATATTAGTCCATTCAATGTGGTTTCGCATTGTCTTGTAAATATATACGCGGTTCTTAGCGAGGACCTGGCCCCGGATGAGGTCAGGTTACGTGCCATAATGAAATAGTACGTAAAATACAATCGTTCCTGTTATCTTAAAGTACATCATCCTGTCGTATTCTCTGAGTAATTTGAGGCAGTCGGTCTTAATAACAGCATCATAAAGTATTTTATTTGTGCAACCTCGCCTGTTTCGGGGGTGAAAAAAAGCCAAGTCTTTCGTTGTAAACATATCGAGCAATTTCAGATCAACAGCGGTCTTTGAACAACAACTCACTGACACGACAATTGATTGAGTTTAAACAGTTTAAACAGAGTCTGAGTCTTGTTCTGGAATGGATTAATATATTTACTGAGAGAAAAGGATTTGTTTATACTTAAGCCCGTTCTACACGGTCAAGTTTTCCTTGCCAAGTCTGGATGAGTGACATTTCCGTGTAGATAAGCAACACGTTTCCCTCGTCATGGAAGTCATGGAACCATGAAAGTCCACTTGGCGAGTAAATCGAGAAACTACAAGGAAGTGATAGGTGATGAGCGACAAGGAAGATGCGCACGCATAAAAAGTTACATTTTTTTCTTGTTAGCTATCTACCTGGCGCCTAGCTTTTGACCAAGTGGTAATAGGCGAGGAAAAATTGTCACTTCTTCCTTTCTATTAGATCACTCTTTCTTTGTCCTTGGAAAAATTGTCAATGGAAACTTGCCCGTGCAGAACGGGCTTTAGAAACAGGCGATTTTGCACAAGTACAGAGCTTCAACATGCTGTTATACAAGAACCCTAATATAATAGGATTGATAATTACTCCGATCCTACTGCAAGACAACATGACAAGATAGCGGGAAAAGGGTTTTCATACGTAATATTACATGTTGACACTTTAACCGCATCTGACTCAAAATAGCCAATGATATACACTCTTAGAAATCTTGGTCCCCCTTGGTTCTTTAAAATATTGGTTCTAGATGAAACCAACGTTGTTTCATCGTGGAACCAATTTAATTCTAGGTGAACACTTTTTTTGTTAATGCTAAGGAGAATCAATAAATTTACTTCAGTATTCACAGCTGCAAACTATCTAACAATCTGATTGGCCCAATTGTTTGCATAGGATAGCTGTTTATCATACGTAGTAAAACACGGCAG